>JAJIBD010012452.1:0-31860 GCA_021461705.1 Cryptotis parvus
GGGGACATTTTGATGGGAAATGGGCACTGGTGGAGGGATGGGTACTGGAACACTGTATGACCGAAATCGAAACATGAACATCTTTGTAATTGTATATCTCACGCGGTATAATAAAATATTAAAAAAAAGACCTAGACTTTGTATATGAAAGATGTGCACCCTGGCCCCTGTTACTCCTGTTTTAACAGAGGAGGAATGGAGGCAGACCGAGACGTGAAGGACAGAGTTAATCTAATGGCCCCGCTTTCTCATAATTGTGGACAGCATTAGGCTTAAAATCCAGTGAGATAGATGGAAAAAAGCGACCAGTGAGAAAGTGGCCAGAGTGAGATGGAAAAAGCGACCAGTGAGAAAGTGGCCAGAGTGACAGTACGGCGGGGAGGGTGTTTACATTTATTTTTTTATTTATTGATATGATCTTCAGTACCTGCATGGTCCCTTGAGTACCACCAGGAGTAATTCCTGAGTGCAGAGCCAGGAGTAACCCCTGAGCATCTATGGGTGTGACCCCCCCACCCTCCCAAATCCAGCTGATATGATTCCTGAGTTCATGCTTAACTGTAAGGCTTGGGAGAAAAGATTTTGCTTTTTGGAGTTAATAGATCTGGATTTGAAGTTATGGCCTATTTTGGCATAACTGCGTAGTAACCTTAGGAAGTCTTATCATTTTTTCAGCTCTACAAAGATCTTTTTGTTAGTGTAAATAAAATACAAGTAAAGCTCCTGGTATTATGCACAATACTTATTTATCACATTGTGTGGTAACTTCAAATATACATTTAAAAGAGGTTTAGGGCTAGAGCGATAGTACAGCAAGGAGAATATTTGCCTTATATATAGCCAACTCAGTTTAATCCCAGCATCCCATATGGTCTCTGGAGCACTGTCAGGAGTAATTCCCAGCACAGAGCCAGGGATAACCCCTGTGGCCCCCAAACAAAAACATAACAAAGAGAGAATGGGTTAGGTCTTGTTTTCCACTTTACATATTTATCCTTTATTTTTTTTTCCTGGCTTTAGATCACACTCAATGCTGTTTTAGGTCACATGCATGCAAGGCAAGTGCCTAACTCATGGTAGTATTTCTCCAGTCCTTCCATGGACACATTAGAACTATAGTAGTAGGCGTTGCTCCCAGACTACTATAACACCACGGGGAAAATGCAGACCCCCTCATTACAAGAAATGGATGAAGGAAAATGTCCTGAAGTCTCAAAAGACAGACCCATATACATAATCTCTCTGACAAAGAATTCAGAGATGAAATGGTGAGGGTGTTTAATGAGTTCAGAGAAACAGTGGGGTGGCAGAACAATAGCACAGCGGGTAGGGTGTTTGCCTTGCAAGCAGCTGACCTGGGTTCGATCAGGCATCCCAGATGGTCCCCCATGCAGTGCCAGGAGTGATTCCTGAGTGCAGAGCCAGGAGTAACCCCTGAGCATCACTGGGTGTGACCCAAAAAAGAAAAAAAATGAGAAGCAGTGGAACCAACGTCCCATAAAATACAGGAGGAAATGAGAGCAGAAATAAGAAAGCTACAAACAGAAGTTTCATCAGTAAAATACTTGGTAGATGAAGTGAAAACTCAATGGGTGCCTGTCGGGAGCTGCTGGGGTCTCCAACGATATCAGGGAACAAGTTCACTTCTACCTCCAAGTCCGGTGGGAATGGATGGAGTCCAGCACAGTTTTAAAAGGCTTGACTCCATACTTGTTCTGGCATACAATCTAACAATAGGAAAACCCCAGACTTTAGATTCCTGGCTGGGTCCCAGCAATGGTTTAGAATCCTAGGCCAAGATGGCTGCTACCATGTGCTAAGGCTCAGCAGGGAAGACAATGGAGAGGAGAGCAGAGGGAGAAGACCAAAAAGGCAAAAAAAGCCAAAATGGCCAAAAGCCCTTTCTTCTTTCTTCTAGCTTATTTTATAGATAGAAGCCCGCCAGAACCTTCCAGCCCAGCCATCGGGGGCTGGATTATCTAGAGAGGAAGCCAGGTAAATGACCCTATTAGATCTTCAGGTGGACCCTATGGCTCAAGCTTCACAAATGCCAGAGCTGACTCTGAGATAAAATCTCCCTAGCAGAATGGGAGGGTTGCATTTCTGAACGAGAAAGCAGTTCAGAACGTAATTGTGAGAAAATATCATTAATGCTTCTTACCATGAATATATAGCCAGCTGACTCCAGAATCTAGATCCCAGTAATGTCCAAAATCCTTCAGAATAATTCACTTTGGCATTACCTTTAGAATCAGAGACACGCCAGTTTGCCCAGAGGCACACTGGAATGTCTCTTTGAACTAGGAGAACTGATTACATTATGGTTGATCCAACTTGTCCAAGTACTCTTGGAATATCTACATGTATGTTCCTCATGGGGACCCGTGGGAGCAGGAAGAATATTGAACTGGGTCAAGCAAGATTCATAATATTTATGATAAAAATATTTATGCCATATAAAATTTTGAAATTAATCCAATTCTGTCCAAGCTCCTATTGTGTCTGCTCCGGAGATTCCCTAAAGGCAGGGAGTAGCTCTTCACAGAAGCTTAGTGTAGCCAGAGCCTAAGGCTCAGTAGGGTGTGCCACCCAGCAGGTGCCTTCGATAGTAGAATGACATTATTATATTTTTTCTCCTTTGAGAACAAACTTAGAACACTAATTCATACCCTTATAACCCAGTAGAACGAATGGGAATAGTGTTATTCAGACAGATTGAAGAGGCTCAGACCTGAATCTCCATGCAATTGCTCCAACCCGGGGCCACTTTGCAGTCTGTAATATCTGAGAGCAAATAAATGCCTGTCCCCTGACTCTGATGTCACTTACCCCTTTATCCGGAATAAATGTGCCTTTGTTTTAAAAATGCTGGAGGTGGGGGCCGGAGCGATAGCCCAGTGGGTAGGGCATTTGCCTTGCACGTGGCTGGCCCATGCGGCCTGGGTTTGATCCCGGCATCCCATATGGTCCCCCGAGCACTGCCAGGAGTAATTCCTGAGTGCAGAGCCAGGAGAAACCCCTGAGCATTGCCGGGTGTGACTCAAAAAGAAAAAAATGCTAGAGGTGGATGTATAATCTGTCAGAAGACTTTATCACCTTTCACACTCAAAAGGTCCCCTGCATTTCATAAGCACCAGTTACTGAGTCAGAAGGATATTTCACTCGTCAAACCGGGGCCTCAGTCTAATAAAAGTGATACTGTCTAAATCCTCTGGGCTCTTTTGAGAGATAGAGAGAGAAAAAGAGAGAAAACTGGGGTACCTGCTATTAAGGCGGGTGGGGGATGGGAGGGGGGGGGTACATTGGTGGTGGAAATGGGGCACTGGTGGAGGGATGGGTGCTGGAATACTGTATTACCAAGAACCAATTATGAACACCTTTGTAATTGTATGTTTCACGGTGGTATAATAAAAAATTAAAAAAAAAAAAATCCTCTGGGCTCTTTAGAACAAGAGAAAGAATTTAAAAAAAAGTTGAGTTTCCTCAGCTAGAGCAAACACACCTTCCCTACCTCACAAGTTTCTTTCAAATCATCTGCCGCATTTGGAAGTTGTGTTTACTTCCAAATGTGCAGTCGGTGAGATTTGCAAGCCGAGAGTCACTTTAAGTCCAAGATGGTTTTCTTCCTAAAAGGGAAAGGCCTCATTATAAGATAATGGTAAGGTTTGGAGTCCATGGGGAGAGGACACCTGTAGAGAGGGGCCTAAGTACTTTATAACTTTTTTTTAAAAAATTGTTTAAAAAGTTATTTTTCTGTTATAGCACCTTGAGTTATAAAGCTGTTCATAATAGAGTTTTAGGCCTAGATGTTCCAGCATCAACTCCACCACCAGGGCTAACTTCTGGTGGTTAGCCCATAACATACCAATGCCCCCAGGCTCCCTCTCACGCCTTAAGTATTTGTTTCTCTCTCTATATATATGTATGTATGCATATATACATATATTTATTATTATTATTATTATTATTATTATTATTATTTTGCTTTTTGGGTCACACCTGGCAATGCTCAGGGGTTACTCCTGGCTCTGAACTCAGGATTTACTCCTGGCAGTGCTCAGGGGACCATATGGGATGCTGGGGAATCGAACCCGGGTTGGTGGCATGCAAGGCAAACACCCTACCTGTTGTGTTATCACTCTGGTCCCATATGTTTATATGTGTGTGTATCTCCTGAAAAAAATATATATATCTCCTGCAAACATTCTATATTATATCTATTATATATGTCCTGCAAATAAATGCATTATTGTATATCTGTCTTTTTCCTTCTAATTTCCCTCAGCATGATACTCTCCATATCATCCATTTATAGACAAATTTCATAATTTTGTTTTTCCTAACAGTTGCATAGTATTCTGTTGTGTAGATGTACCACAGTTTCTTTATGCAGTCATCTGTTCTTGGGCACTCAGGTTGTTTCCATATCCTGGCTATTGTGAATAGTGCTGCTATGAACATAGAAGTGCAGATGGTGTTTCTGCTGTGTGTTTTTGGGTCCCAGGGTATATTCCCAGGAGTGGTATTGCTGGGAGCCTTGAACTCTTCTTGACTCCAGCTCTGCAAAACTCACCGTATCCTGAGCACAGCACCCCAAGATGACAGTCTACTTTCTATCCCTCCGAACCCAGTGAAAGCATATTCTGACAAAAGGGGGCCATGACAAGATAGTGAGAGCAGTGGGGAATTTGCGGGTCAGTGTTTACAGTTGGTTTTCCTAATAATAAAGCTGAAGGTGCCAACACTCAGGAATGGAAGCAAGTGTTTTGGTGAGGATTTTATGAAGCCTCTCCCGTGTGGGACACAACACCCTATTCCTCTGGCATCGCTTATGTCCCCGCTAATGTCAGATTGTAGAATGCTTTTCTTTCCTTCCCCTCTATGATCCTAGCACTAAACCCAGCACCTGCCACCAAGATGCTCATCTCAGACATACGCCCTTAGAGTAGCTCTTTACCTGCCTATTGTGCATGGAACATGTCCCAGTTATAAACTGCTGTGCATAGATCATTTGGTTCCCGTGTCTGCGTTATCTCTTAACTATAAACTCAGTGGGGTCAGGAGATGTAACTTTATTTTCTGTATATCCTGTACACAGTGCATAGCAGATGTATACTTAATATATTATGTGTTTTTAATGTTTTATTATGTATTTTATTATTTTATTATATATTTAATATGTTAAGTATTTATTTTAAATATATTAAAATATATTATTTAAATATATATTTCAGAATATTTAAATAAATATATAAGTACACATATTTAAATATAACTATTTACATATTTAAGTCAAATGAATAGATGTATGTTTATTATTGTGTGCTATGAACAAAAAGTCCAGTATACTTAAAAATGATAAATGGCCTCTGTACGGGACTCATAAGGGCTGTGTTTTCAAAAACGGTTACTGTTCCATTAAAAGCAAGTAGTCCCAGAAGATTTTTAGCTGCATTGACGTTCCCCATTATTGTTTAATTGGTCACAGTAGCTAAAAGTCCCATTGTCCTGTTGTTTTGTCTAGTTCCCTCTACAATAGATATAGATTCTCTTCTGGGTCTCCCTGAAGTGAATCACAGCATGTAAACGTCTTAAACTTCAATATATTGATTGAAAAACTATATACTTCATATAACTTTTATCTATTCACCACTCATATTGCCATAAAGGCTATATTTATGTAGAGGACATATTCGTAAAAGTTGACGGAAGTGCTCTACTTGGGTTTGGGCATGGAAGGAATTGATTCTAAAGAATCTGGATTTTAGTGCCTTTGATAATTAGAAATGCTGCTTTATTCAATATCTTGACTCAGGGAAAATATCTTTATGCAAGTTAAAATATTCTTAATATAAAACTGAGGAGAAAAAATCTTGAAAGTTGATATGCAGAAAAAATACATAGACTATTAAGGTTTTGGTGTATAGATTTTGTATACTTTATATAAAAATATTAACAAGACCCAATTATTAAACATATTTAAGATAATTTCTCTTGCATTTATGGAAAACAATCTAGGTTTGAGCTACTTAATGAAGCAGATAGGTTTGCCGAAAGAGATGGGAGAGAGAGAGAGAGAGAGAGAGAGAGAGAGAGAGAGAGAGAGAGAGAGAGAGAGAGAGAGAAATCCTGCTCAAGAGAAAACACAGGCTTGCAAAGAGGCCTGAATGTATGGCTCTTTTTTTTGTGTTTTTGAGCTTCACCTATCAATGGTCAGACTCTACTCTGAGCTCTCTGAGCTCTATATTTCAGGGACCACTCCTGGCAGATGCCACAGATCAAACCTGGACCGACCTCATGCAAGGCAAATGCCCGACTAGCTGAACTATTACTCCACCCAATGTAAGTCTTTTCATATAAGTGCACTTTATAATTTATTTGTTTGTTTTTGTTTTGGGGCTACACCTGATGGTGCCCAGGGCTACTCCCAGCTCTACACTCAGGGATGACTCTTGGTAAGACTCCATGGGACCAGATTTGGTGCTCAGGTTGACCATGCGGAAGGCAAACGCCCCTACCCTCTGTATTATCTCTCTAGCCCTCCAATACTTTTTAGTCACTTAAAAGAGTAAAATTCCTTGAAGTGTATTTAAAAGTGCTTTTTTTTACAAATAAAAGATAATTGATGCAATGAAGCATGAATGACTGCTTCAAGTTTGTTCTCCTATTAATAAGTGTGGAAATGTAAGTACTTAAAACACACTTGAATTTTTATCAAGTTTTTAGCAGTAAAGAGCTTGCCTTCAAGCACTTGAGAAAACAGGAGAAGTGAAGCAAAAAGTTACTAACTGTTATGATCTGTGTGAAAAAGAAAAGCCTCTCTCATCCAGTGTTGTATTTGGTTAACTTACCTTCTCAAATGTGGATCAAAGGCAGTGCGGGTTGTGTAATTAGTTAATGTGCTTGATGGAACCAGAGCATCCAGCAGATCTCTGTGTGGCAGCCCTGTCTGGGGTGTCATTCTGAGCAGGATGGACCCCAGCGATGATGGCCTTGACACCCCAGTTTCAGATCAGTGCTACACAGACCGGAAACTTCGAGGTAGCCTCTTTGATGGCGTCCCAAGAGTGGAGGCTTTGGAGTTGATCTTTCCTTCAGCCTTTGTGGTACCAGCGGGCAAAGGAGAAACCATGTAATTCAATATATCTTGTAAGAAAACCGTGGTGTCCTTATTGTAGGTGGGATTCCCTAATCACCTTCCTATTCAGAGGGAGAAACGGGGCTAAACCCTGTTTCCATGGATGATGGTTTCTAACTCAACGTTTTTGAGCTTTTCCGCACTTCCCTTGCTGCACCTTCCAAATGCATTCTGGGTGCCACTGGGGGAAAAGCGGTAACAATATTAACATTCTTGTCTGGGGGCTAGAAAATGCCAGATGGTTTAAAAAGGGAGGCGGTCAGCTCTTCTGTGGATTGTTTTGTCTTTGGCCCAGGACCTCAAAGTTCGTCTCTGTGCACAGGTGGCCTGAAAGGAGGCCTGAACTCCCTAGAGGTGTCAGGAGGTCAGGGATGTAGCCTGACCTCAACCCGGGTCCTGGCCAGCCAGGAGGGCATGCTAAGCTCTGGAGTTGCACTTTCGACATTTATAAGGGTGAATCTCCTGACCTCTCAGTCCCTTCGTTTGTCTCTTAAAAAATTCACCCTTTGCTGTATATAAATATACACCCAGTGCTGTATATAAATTAAGGGCAAAATCTTCAATAATTAAGAATATGTTATTTATGGGCTGTTTGGCTTCATCGCCATTCTGCATCGCATATCGATATGTCAGTCAGGATATGTTGGAGCCCAGTGGGGTCAACCTCATCTCTGAGTTCTGTTGGCTGCGACACATACTATAACTTGGAGGCTCAAAGGAGAAATGAAGGAGAAGGAAAAAAATAGTTGGTTTATGTAATTCCAGGAAAGTTACCTGCTAGTGCTGTTACGAGAATCCTTCATTGTGGCGCCTCATGGGCAAACAAGATCCTCAACCCTCTTTTTGGGGTTTCTGCTATTTTTCCCCAAATCTTCAATTATTAAGAAGAGCTTCTAAGAAGTAACATGATATAGTTAGAGAATGTTCTGCTTGTGGAATCTGGTATCCAGAATTTTTTATTTCTTTTAGCCACGTCCGGGATAGTTTTGAAAATCCTTTTTATGCGAACATTCACTTTCTAAATTAAAAAATTAGACAGTGTACAGTAAGTAACTCCTGACTTGAGCCAACCCACGACTGTCTTACAGATACGGCAGCTTTGGACTAAACTGAATTTTCTTTTCTTTCTTCATTTTTTTTCTTTTGCTTCTTTTGGGTCAACACCTGGCAATGCTCAGGGGTTTCTCCTGGCTCTGAACTCAGGAATTACTCCTGGCGGTACTCTGGGGACCATATGGGATGCCGGGGATCAAACCCTGGCCGGCATGGGCCGGCCGCATGCAAGGCAAACGTCCTACCCACTGGGCTATCGCTCCGGCCCCAAAAATTGAATTTTTCTTCCCCTTCTCTGTTAGCTCCGACAATGTACAGTGGAAAGATCTTAGCTTCTTGCCAACAGGGAAATAGGGAACTGCAAAACAAAACAACTTATGGGTTTGGACTCCTCAAGAGCAGAGACTGGCTACTTACAGTTGCCTCAACCATTTTGAGTAACTTGATTTATCAGCTGGTCAAAAGTTTTCTACTTCATGAATGTGTGGGAGATTGGGAGAGGAAACCCAGACCTTAACTGATCTGGCTCAGTCACTGTGCCAAAAAAGATGTCGGATGAACCCTATGGACATAATTTAAATTTATGTCCCATTTTGTTTTTGTTTACAAATGTGTCTGCAAAGAACTGGTCAGACTAGAAAGAATCAAGCCTATTAGCAGTTGTGAGCACGTTTTGCCTCTTGAAGGTTCCTCTCTGACTGAGCCTGAGCCCATCAGTCCCTAGCTGTGTCGTGGTGACAGATACTTTTCCTGCTGTTGCTCTGTCTGTAAATCAGGCACCATCAGAGGGAGAGCAGAGGAAAATACTGCGGCAATAAAGCTTTGCAATTCCATCAGTGTCAGAGAAAAAATAAGCATTACGTTAAGGAAGAATATTTTTTTGAAAATAAATTGAGAGAGTATTTTAAAAAGTTGAATTTTATGAAAAAATTCAATATATACAAAATTGGAATTAAATTTCTGTTTAGTTGTATGCATAAATTCCCTTCTGCCCCTCCCTCTCCTCTCCTCTCCTCCCCTTCTGCCCCTCTATCCCTCTCCTCCTCTTCTCTCCCCTCCCCCTTTCCTTTTTTCTTTCCGCTCTTCCCTCCCTACCCTCCCTACTCTTCCCTCCCCCACTCTTTCTTCTCCTTCCCCACCTTCCCCTTCTCCTTTTCTCTTTTATCCTTCTCGTTCCATTAAACATGAGAAAAAAAGGGGATTACCCTAGTACCAAAAATGAAGGTATTGTGAGAAAAATGAGAAAAAGAGCTTGTTTCTGTTTTCCATTGACTCAGGGAAATAAGGTGAAAAACCTAAATAACTAATAGAAGACACAGGGCAGTGTGCTCTGTCAGCAGCAGAGGAAAGGGCAGTGCTGAGAGGGGGAGTGACTGGCCCTTTCTGAGGAGGGGAGTGGAGACAGGGCAGGAAGGTACTGAGGAGGGGAATCCATTCCCAGGATTGCAGAGTTCCTTCAGCAGAGAGTGGGTTTGTGGGTGTAACACTGTGTGTGTGCATGAGGGTGTATGGGAGTGCAAGTGTGAGGGTGTGGGTATGAAGGTGAGGGTATGTGAGTGTGAGGGTGTGTGGCTGTGAGGGTGTGTGGGTGTGCAGATGTGAGGGTGTGTAGGTATGAGGGTGTGTAAGTGTGAGTTTGTGTAGGTATGGGCATGAGTGTGTAGGTGTGAGTGTGTGTAGGTGTGAGGGTGTGTAGATGTGGGTGTGAGGGTGTGTGGATATGTGGGTGTGATATGTGTATACGGGTATGTGAGTGTGCTGGTGTGCGCGTGTATGGTGTGTGGGTATGTGAATGTGAGGGTGTGTAGGTGTGTGGTTGTACAGTGTGCGGGTATGTGGGTGTGTGAGGTTGTGTGGGTGTTCAGGTGTGTGGGTATTGGTTATGTGAGTATAAGAAGGTGTGGTTGTGCAGGTGTGTGGGTATGTGGGTGTGTAAGGGTGTGTGGGTGTGTAGATGGGTGGTTATTGGGTATGTGAGTGGGTGTGGGGTGTACGGATGTGAAGGTGTGGGTGTGAGGGTGTGGGGTGTGTGGATGTGAAGGTGTGTGGGTGTGCGGGTGTGCGGTGCTAGTACAGCAGGTGGGAATTTGCCTTGCACGTGGCCAACTGGGTTGGATCCCCTGGCACCCCATGAGGAATGATCCCTGAACAGAAGCCAGGAATAACCACTGAGGAACTCCAAGTGTGTTTGAAACGCCCCATAACCTCCCCATAACTACCCCCCCATTAACCCAAAAAGCAAAAACTCACAAGCCAGCCGCAAAGCCTTGTAGTGGTGAGGCAACAGGGGTCAACCCTGGTGCAGGTGAGGCGAAGTGACTTCCCTCTTCCCTGGGCTTCGCTCTAAGTCTGGTGCCTGAGCAACTGGGCCAGAACCTTACTTCATGCATTGGAGACCAGCTCTGCTGCTTTCTAGACGTGTGCTATGACATGCAATACTTGACAACTGGTTGAAACTGGGAATGATGCTTTGTTGTTGGTGGGGGAGGAAGGGCTGAATCAGTTGGTGCTACAGAATCAGTTGCTCAGGGTCTTGGTTTCTGGTTTTTTTTGTTTTGTTTTGTTTTTTTTGCTTTGTGGGTCATACCCAGTGATGCTCAGGAGTTCCCCCTGGCTCTTCGCTCAGGATTACTCCTGGAGGTGCTCGGGAACCATATGGGATGCCAGGGATCAAACCCAGGTCGGCCGTGCAAGTCAGCGTGCCCTACTCACTGTGCTATCGCTCTGACGCTCACTCAGGGTCTTGGGTGTGGCCATCCTCGCTGCATGGAGCAGTGGCTCTGAAGAAAACTTCAACTTCACATTCATAAGGTGTCTGGGTTGCTGCTTTAAGTGCTTTGATGTTCACAGAAAAATATTTTGCCTGCAGTCACAACTAATGTTGGGACAATGAACTCTCTGGGGCTCAGCCAGAAAACCCCTGCTAGGGACTATGAAGGGCCTAAGATCATTTAAATATTCCTAATGGGGGAGCTGCACAGCGCCTTCTATATATTTTTTAAAAGACACAAGAATCCATTGGCGGTGAGGAGAAGAAAGCTGATTAGAGATGAATGCAGAGCAGGCGAGGTTAAGAAGATTAAGGAGTCCCGGCCCAAGCCCTTTTCTCCATAGGGATCTTCTAACACCATCCTGGTCCCAATCAGAAGCACCCAGAGGCCGTTTTACCGGAGAGCAAACCCAGGTTTTGGCCATAGGTAACAATAAATATTAAAGCCTTTTATTATCAATGTTTGATAGCGGCATGAAACATTTATGTGTGTATTATTTCTTTTGCTAGAAAGATGCAGGTGGTTTTAAACGTGCTATTGCTGGGTCATTTGTTCAAAGGAGATCTAATTATCCTTCACCCATTCCCCTTTTGTGTGCGCTGAGCGGAGTGTACCAAGCAAAGAAAAACTGCCTTGGAAGAAGGCTGGGATAATGCTAGCTTACAGCTAATTTGTTCTGAATCAAGGTCGGCCAGTATAGAGGCTGTTGTCTTCTGCTTCTTCCTTAATTTCCTATTTAACTTCCTTCACCATCTTTCTGTGATTTAAAAACAAATGCGTGTAGACATTCAGGCAATTACAAAAAGCTATTTGCAAATGATAGAAAGCGCTGCACACACTGCTAAGACATGAAGAATTCCGTCGGCTGGATGTGGCAAGACCTGTTTTTCTTCAGGGTGTCTTGGTAAAATATCAGAGTGAAGGGAACTGAGGTTTCCATCTGTCACTCTTGTCTATGTTGACACAATTCTCCTGGTTACTTTCAGATTGCCCTCTGCTATATGAGGGATAGCCATCAATATTGAAAAAATAAAACAATTAGAAAAAATATCCACTTGCAATTGTGATCATAAGTCCCTGAAGGGGTGGTCAGACTTTCAAAATATTGGCTTCTGAATTTAGCACTCCTGGATTTGAATTAAGACCCCCACCCCTCATCCCTCGCTCCTCACTCCCAACTCAGGATCCCGGTGGTTCTGGGCTCTCTGCTTTCGGAGTCTTCATTTCCAGTCCCTGGAGTGAATGAAGAGGGGTACGCCTCCATTCCCAGGTGTTTGTGAGGGATGAAATAAGGCAACACTTTGGATGCCGTAGCAAGACACTTGGCACAGAGCACATTGCTCATCAGACGTGCGCCATAGGACCCTACCAATACTTTTTTTTCCCTTTCAAGTTTTTAAAGAATCATTGAGTGTTCTTTGTGTAGAAGTATTCTATTCTGTCAACCCCCTTGAAAATTACATTTTGGGCATATTAAAGGGTATCTTATTTTATTTATTTTTTCATTTTTAAAGTAATTTAATTTTGATTCTTTTCATGGCAAAGCTAATAACACTTCTTTAAAAAATTGTATTATACCACTGTGAGATATACGATTACAAAGATGGTCATGATTGGGTTTCAGCCATACAGTGTTCCAGCACTCATACCACTCATTTGACCCAGAAATACCACTCCTGGGAATATACCCTAAGCACCTCAAAACACAGCAGAAACACCATCTGCACTTCTATGTTCATAGCAGCACTATTCATAATAGCTAGAATCTGGAAACAATCAGAGTGCCTGAGAACAGAAGACTGGATAAAGAAACTGTGGAACATCTACATAATGGAGTACTATGCAGCTGTCAGGAAAACGAAGTTCTGAACTTTGTCTGGTTTCTTTAAAGTGTTTTACTGTAACTGGACATGATTCAAAGAGTTAGTGTGCTTTTGGGGGATGGGGGGGTGGGAGGGAGGCAAACTGGGCAATGCTTAGGACTGGCTCCTGGCACTGAGCTCAGGGTTCTCTCCTGAGGGGGGCTCAGGGAACCACATAGGAGGCACATAGGGTACCTCGCAGAAGAAGAACCCAGCAGAAGCAGGACCCAGCAGAGGAGCTGATCACAGCCCGGCTCATCTAGACCCACTCTGCAGCAGTCTTTTTAAAGCCCAGCCAGGTATGCTGATCCAGAGACTCACATACACGGGGCAGAGCTGCTACCGACTCTCCCCTGTACCCAACTGATCAAGGTACCATGATTAAGAATAATATTGTTAATTATGCCTTTTGTGTTGACATCATTCTAACACCCCAAGCCAGAGAGCCTGTCCCCCTCTGCCAGTGTCTCCAGGGTACCTCTTGGCCACCTGGGTGCCCACCTTATGAGCAGGAGTCCTGAACTTGATCCCTAACTCCATATGGTCTCTTCAGCTCTGCTAGTAGTAGCCCCTGAGCACTGCTGGGAGAGTCCTTCCCAAAACCTACAAAGCATGTGACTATTCTGAAAAGTGTCGAAAATTTACTCTAAAATTATTCTACTGTTTCTTGAAGATGAAGCTTTGCAAATGTACATGAAAATAAAAGTTTCAGAAGTGTGTGTATGTGTATGTGTGTGATGTGTGAGATGTGTGTGAGATGTGTGTGTGAGATGTATGTGTGTGATATATGTGTGATGTGCATGCGTGTGATGTGTACATGTGAGATGTGTGTGAGATGTGTGTGAGATGTGTGTGTGTGTGTGTGTGTGTGATGTCTAATCAACTCTTCTTGTATGTGATTAAGTTTCTTTATTCTTACCGGGAATATTTTTTTTTTTTTGGGTCACATCTGGCAATGCTCAGGGGTTACTCCTGGCTCTTTTGCTCAGGAATTACTCTTGGCGCTCAGGGGACCATGTGGGATGCTGGGAATCGAACCTGGGTCGGCTGTATGCAAGGCAAACACCCTACCCGCTGGACTATCACTCTGGCCCCCCATTACTGGGGAATATTTTTAAAATCATCATAGAGCTAGGTGAGAGAGAAGGGACAAATGTGCCAATAATTGTTGGAAATGGTACCATCAGACTAGAACTGAATATTGAACATAGACAAAGAACATAGACATTTAGGGGTTACATAATAACCCCTAAATGTACGTATTACAAGTCACAATGCATAAGAAAAGGGGGAGAGAGAGAGTCTGCTGCCATACTGCCATAGAGGGAAAAGGGGACATTGGTGGTGGGAAATGTGCACTGGTGAAATACTGTATTGTTGCAGGACACCTAAAAGCCTAGGGCCTCTGCATCTGCCCTGGATTACCTCCTACAGATCACTTCATAGATAGGGGGGTAGTCTGAATGTGGCAGTCTTATCTGACCATGTATTCTGTACTGGCTGGTATAAATATTCTCTCATGCTACCACAATCATCGTGGGACTAGCTAGATCTCACCAGCATATTTGCCTGGCCACGTTGGATCTCTAAGTAATTAGACCAGAGAGAAATGCTGTTTGCCTCCAAGCAAGCAAGCATGGATCCCTGATAACTCAAAGGCAACTAAAATACAAAACTACCGTGAAGTAGACGAAACTCTTGTGAAGGCTTGGAGAAATATTTAACTGGCATTAGTATCAGTCTTTGGTACAGAGACATGCCATCTCAGAAACCCCCTTCTCTACCCTATAAAGGCAATTCCAGGCAGATCTTGGCTTAAGATATTAGGTGAGGTGCTGGGAGAAATTACCTGAGGGCATTTGATCCTTCCTGCCAGGGAAGTTACATTTAGCTTATAGCTTCTCCCAGCTCTGCTAGGAGGCTTTTAATTAGCTCTGGGTCCTTGTAAACAACCAGATGGTCTCCCTGAAGTTGCTACATTCTATAGAGCTATTTTCCTATTTTCATCTCTAGATAGCCCAGCCCAGAATGGGCTGGGCTGGGGAGTTTGGGGGGGTTCCTAGCTATAAAATAAGCTGTAAGAAGAAAGAAGCCTCTCTTTTCCCCCTTTTGCCATTTCGGCTTCCCTTGGTATTTTGCTTCCCCGTCCTCTCCATTCTCTGTTGGGCCTCAACACGTGGTGGCAGCCATCTTGGCCTACACCTGGCTGGGGCCTAGCTGGGATACCAGAGTCCGAAGATTTTCCCTGCTCTTGGATTGTATATTGGATCCTGTGATAGTAAAGCCCTTTTAAAACTGCATCAGATTCCTGAGTCTTCATCCATTCCCCGCTGGCTTTGGAGGTAGAAGGGAACTTCCGGCACTGTCGGGACCCTGGCGGTGCTCCCCGACACTGTATGACTGAGAACCAATCATGAACAGCTTTGTAACTATCTCACTGTGGTATAATAAAATTAAAAAATCATTATAGAAAAAAGATTAGATATTAGTTCTAATCTGCTTAACAATCTTTCCCAATGACTGTCTGGAGGACTGACAGGCTAAACCACACACTTGTATCACTTGTATCACTTATATCACTTGTCTTCCAGTTGATCATCGATTTGCTTGAGCGGGCACCAGTAACATCTCCATACATCCTGTCACATGCTAGTGTAGCCCAAGGGCATCAAATTGTTACCAGTAACAATTACCTAAACCACACACATTATAAATAATTAGTACATATCTCTAAAGGAGCCAAAACAGTAATGTGGTCATGACTTCTCAAAGTACAAAGGACTGTGCAGTTATCTAGTTGAGACATTTAAATATGAATCTGAAGTAATTTGCATAATGGATTTGTTTGTTTGGGGCCACACTAGCGAGTGCTCAGGGGTTACTCCGGCTTCTGAGATGGGGGTCTGCGCCAGTGGTGCTTGCTGGATCGTGTGGTGCTGGGTCCACCTGCATGCAAAGTCCTCATCAGCTTTCTGAGCCTCTCTCTCTGGCCCTGAATATTGACTTTATTTATTTTTCTTTCCAAAAATATTTTTATTAACTTTTAAAAATTGAATCACAGTGACATACACAGTTATAAGTTGTTCATGATTTGGTTTCAGTCATATGATATTCCAACAACCATCTCTTCCCCCATTGTGCATTTCCTGCCACCAGTGTCCCCAGTTTCCCCCAATTCCTCCGCCACACCACAACTGACAATATGGCAGACACTTTCCTCCCTCTCTGTCTGTCTGTCTGTCTGTCTGTCTGTCTCCTCCCCTTTGGGCATTATGGTTTACAATACAGATAATGAAAGTTTATTGTGTATATACACTGTCTTGTTTGCCAAGACATCGAAAATCAGATGGGCTGGACATGTAATGTGATTTGGAAATGACTGCTGGACTAGGGCTGTTACCGACTGGGTCCCACAGGATGTCAAAAGATCACATGGCCACCCACCTACAAGACTTTTGGATTGTATATTGGATCCTGTGATAGTAAAGCCCTTCTTCGTCAGACTTCTTCGCCAAGACCCTGAACGAACGGTTTGAGGCTCTTCATATTCCTGAAGCAAGCAGATGCCATTGGGCTACACTGGCACGTGGTAGGGTCAAATGGAAATGTTACTGGTGCCCGCTTGAGCAAATCGATGAATAACGGGATGTCAAGTGATCAAGTGGTCACTTTACTGCTTCTCAACACTCAGTTCTTGTCCAGAAGAATCATTTCTAACTACAACATTTTATTTTATTAAAGCACCATGAATTGGAAAGTTATTCAGAGCTGGGTTCTTGTCAGGCAATAGTCCATCGCCAGTCCAGCCACCACATAGCCCATCTAGCCACCAGTGCCAGCTTCCCTCTGCCTCTGTTCTCAGACTTCCTCTCCGAGGTTAAGCTGGTGGCATTTTGTGGCATGGCCACGATTGTTACCGAGAACATTGGAAGAGGAAGAATATAGCTTAGGAACATTTTTCTTCTGTTTATTTTCATGATAAAAGATGCAGTCAGTATTCCAAGTTTGGGAAAAGGATTAATGAACACATAAAAGAAATTTCTCACTACCTGATTGTCCAATAGTAACATGTGTCCATGACTTGGTGGACATCCTTCTAGTCTCTCCCCTTTCTTGATCATGATTTTTATATCATTTTTGGAGAATAGACTACAAAAGAAAAAAATGAAAATGGTTTAGTAGTTCAGATATTGAGTGATTATTTTATTCTGTAAAACAATTCCTAAGGATATAAAACTTAGACTGTTACTCTCTTTTAGTTTTTTTTTTTTTTCTCTTTATGGGCCACACCTGGCAGTGCTCAGGGCTTACTGTTGGTTCTGTGCTCAGGGATCTCTCCTGAAGGTGTATTGGGAACCATCTGCCATATTCAGACTAGAACTTTTCATCACTTTGAAATAGGCAGAGCAGGGACGGGACCGAGCAGCAGCTCAGGGGAGACACATTTCTGAAAGTTCTTTTACTACTTCAAAAATTCAGACTCGGGTGACAATGCACCATCCTAAGATTCAGACAGGGCAAGAGTTATGCCTTTTTTTTGTTCAAAGGGTGAAAGGCACCTATGCTAGGAAAGTGAGGCAGAGCTGGGGTGTTCAGATCAGCACAGGAGAGAGGGGACTGGTGGGTCAGGAAACTCCTTTAAAATGGGAATAAATTGCCTCATTGTTACTTTGAATATAACTCCTGGACTCATGAGGGCAAGCCATTAGTAATTGTCATTCTTTTAAAAATACATGGAGTACTTCCCTCTTTCAGAGTTGAAAGATTTTTCTTCTTCCTTTTTTTAACACAAATTTATATTTTATCTTTTTATGCCTGGAAAGCTTTTCACCAATCACCTGAAATGGAAAGTACAAGGGCTCCTGCTTGTAGAGTTTCTGTTCCAGAGTTCACTCTAGGAACACAGTCCGCTCCTTTGGAAATCTCTGGTTTTCTTAAATCTTCTTCCTCGAGGGTGTCAAACATTGCCACAGATTGGTAAAGTTTGCTCTTACTTTTGGTGGATTTCTCTCTTGGCAATGAAGTCTAAGGACTGCTTATCCTTGCTGCAAATTCCCTTGGCTTTGATTTCTCTTTGAAAAAATTGAAGACAGACTTCTTTCCCTTCCCACATGGTAAGGTAGATCCTGACTTTCTTCCGCCATAACTAATGTAGATTCTGATCAGCAGAGTGATCCCAGGGAGACCAATGGATGAAGCCATCTGATTTGTGTTCATGATGCCTTCTGGTCACAGCCTCGGTACTTCTCTCTTCTCCTTGAAAGGATGCATTGCCCAGGACTCCTCATGATGCTGGAGTTCGTTAACTAGTTCTCCACAGAGCAGAGTGAAGGTGACAGAGGAAGGTGGCTGTGAAAGAAGGTGCTGAGGGAGCTGAGGAGGCAAGCAGCAGCTGCCTGTCTCCATTCATAATGTTACTTCTGACTACCTGGAAAACTTTCCTGGGAGTTTGCTAGAGCCAGACTTCTATGAGGGAAGTAATGCAGATGGAGAGTCATTGGATTAAACAGCCTGGGGAGATTTTTTGGACAGGACCCGGATATCTGACAACTAATTGTAGTTCAGCTGACTAGTTTGAGTTCTATATTCTTCAGATGTTAAGGAATTCTTGAGATTCTTTTGTCTTTTTTGTTGGGGATCATACACCAGGCAGTCTTTTGAGCTTACCGTTGGCTCTCAGGTGTCTCTCCTGGCAGGGCTCCGGGGGCCCATATGCAGTGCTGGTGATTGAACCTGGTACAGGGTCTGCAAGGCCAGTGTCTTGCCTGCTGGACTCTCTCCAGCCCTTTGAATTTCTCATGTTCTGCAGTGAAAAGTTGAAAGGGATATTGTGTGGCCAGTGTTTGAAGACCAGACTTACTATTCTTCTTATTAAAACTACGCCATACATTAGCCAACCTAAATATAAACTGTATGATAATTAAGACACAATCAATTAAATTGCATATAAATTAACACAATTAAATTGTGTATAAATACACATTGGAATTATATATATATAAATATATATCTGTACTTTTGTAATGGAGAAATTGTCAAGTACTGAAGAAACTTTTGAGTGCTGAGTTTGAGTCCTGACTCTACTACTTGCTCTGAACTTGGGTCAGATTCTTAACTGCACTGTGACTCAGCTTGCTCTTCTGTAGAGTGGGGATAAGGAGAATACTTACATCATACAGATGTCGCAAAGATTAAATGACTTACTGAAAACAAAGCATTTATCGGTGTGTGACATACCAACTGCTCAACGAATATCAGCTAAGTTGTTTTTAATTTAGAAAATAAAAATGAGAAACATGCTGCTTCTTTTTTGAGTAATGTGGATATCTACTCAAATGTTTTATGTTTCCAGTTGATGCCAAGGTAAAGAAATACGTGTATTTTATAGTGTATAAGTAAATGGGTCAGCATAAATTAGGGACTTGGTTGGCTCAATGGACTGATGTGTATTAACCTGATTATGACATTGTAGTCACTCTATGAGATAAAAATTAAATCATAACGTCCCAGATTTTTGACTCAGATACAATAGTAAAACCTTCCTGTTACATCCATAATTTAAGCTAAAAAAATTAATTCAAATCTGTCTTTTTCATTTTGTCAATAGAAGCAGGGGAAAAAATTATAGTCATGCTTCTTCACAGACTACTGTATTATAAAGACTGTGAATGTCCACTGGCGTTGTTCGATGAGACTGAATCTATCTGAATACAACCAGTAATCTGAAGGTAATTAAAGTAGTTTCTAAGGTACAATAAACATCCATTGTTGGGTCTACAGAGCATTAGTTTATGCTGTTGTGAAGAAGATGTCTTTTTAGGCCCTGAGCTGTTTTGAAAAAATTTCAGAGGCCACGAGTCTGAAAAAACAAGGACAAGATAATGATTGGAGACACAATTAATCCTGGTGCCCATGCAGTACAAAGTGTGGTGAGCAAAAAGAAAGCTGCTCAGGCGGAGGCAGAGAAATTAATACACAGCCTTAAAGAAAGAAGAGTTTAAATAGAGAGTAAAAATGAATGGATGGAGTAAACAACGGGTAAGAAATTCAAATGATTTGAAGCAGTGTTCTGCATTATAAGGAAGGAATTTTGAACTGTATAGGAGACGAAATCAACTTGGCATCAGCGTAAGAGAAGACAAGAGCGCAATAGACACCGCTTTTCTCTTTGTAGCACAAGTTTCACCGGTATGTAGGCTGAACCCCAAAAGCCTGTGTGAGCTACCACACATCCCCTCACTCACTACCCTTGCTCCGATCACCTGTGAGGTCGGGCGCTGATGAACACGTGGAGTCTGAAGAAATGACAGCATACATAGCAAGGGACCAGCTTTTAACTGACAACCGCTTTGTTCAACTCATTTCAGATTCCTTTGTGAGGAGAAACCCGACATCTGTAGGTCTGATTCCCATCCCCCAAAAAACCCTAATAAATTGGGCCCCCAATTTTGGAAACGAACCTCAGCCTTTCACGATGAAACAGTTAACTTGCCTGTTCTGAAGCAGTGTTTTAGCAGAGAGCATCCCAGCTGTCTCTGCTCCCCAAGCGGCTCACAAAACAGATTCCGTCAGCATTTTAGGAAAAACCTCATTTTTTATCCCTGACCATTTTCACATAGACTTTTAAAATAAAACAGCGGAGGATTCAGTTAGCCCCTATGACCTTTTCCTGATTCCTGGCCGGGTGGTTAGGTGTGTCTTTGGAACTTTTTTGTCACGCCAGACAAGCCAGAAGCCTCCTTGCTCCTGAATTCAGTTGGCTTGAAACACTTGCTTTCGCCTCTGGGCAAGTTTCTTTGGTTACACGCAGCAGTGTTTAGTGTCAACTCCTGGCACTGCACTCAGGGATCACGCTGGCCAGAGCTTCGAGGACCAGGTGGGGTGCCAGGATCAAGCTCCAGTTTGGCTACATGCAAGACAAGTGCTCTACTGGCTGTGCTATCACTCCAGCCCCTCAGGGCAAGTTTTTAATGCCCTCCTGACTCAGTTTCCTCTTCTTAGGATAATTCATATCCTTTGAAGAAATGTTGTGAGATTAGGTGATATAGAGCAAGACATCCTAACCCCCAAGAACATCAACCAGATTTTTTTTTTTTTCTTTTTGGGTCATACCCGCAATGCTCAGGGTTTCTCCTGGCTCTGCACTCAGGAATTACTCCTGGCGGTGCTCGGGACCATATGGGATGCCGATTGAACCCGTGCCGCATGAGCCAGCCACGCGCAAGGCAAATGCCCTACCCGCTGGCTATTGCTCCGCCCCAACCAGATTTTTTTGATCTTACAATAAAAATTCATTAAAAGTTGCATTGGGGAGAGGCACCGTTGTTCAGCAGTGGCTCGGGTCTGGGGACTCCATTTGTGGAAGATGCAGAACTTGGCTTCTCTTTAGAAAGTCTTGTCCTGGCTTTTCCTGCATAGTCAAGGCTGTTCTGATTTCTTCTTTTTCCTTCTTGATTTCTAGGGAAGTTCGGCCGCTATAGAATGTCAGGGCATGATGTAAGCGCCGGGCGCATGTATGTGTGTATGTGTGTGTGTGTGTGTGTGTGTGTATGTGTGGGTGTCCTTATGTGTGAGCCTTCACTGGCCCAGATATTGTAATGTTATCTCCAAGCTGATGACTGTGGCGGTAGCTTGTTCCTTTTTATTGCTGAGTGATGTTTCATTTTATGAAACTAACTGGATAGCAAGGGCAACACTTGGTTTGTTTCCAGTTGCTGCCTTTTCTAAATAAAGCTTCTTAAACAGCCCTAGAGTATGTGGTACTGGGAGCCTGTTTCCTGCCTTCCATGGTGCTCCTCCCAGCCCCCCTCCTTGGTAGTGAATTCTCAGGAGAAGATCCAGCCATGCAAGGCAAGCGCTTTGCTAGTTTAAGATAGGGGTGGTTGAATATTGAGTCTCCCAGCTGTTACCTACTAGCTTTCATCCAGGCCCATGTCTGGACTGTGTAATTTCTTTTGGGCCTCTTTTTCATTTGGCATTTAGGACTCACATATATCTAGACCAGAGGTTCCCCAAACTCTGTGGCCTTCTTGCCCCCTTTCTGAAAAAAAAATTAACCACTCAGCATCCCTCCCCCACCCCCCCCCAGCAGACGGCCTTCTTAAAGTGAGGAGTCAGCCCCCTTGTCCCCAAACCCCAAGGGCACTGAACATTATTGGTCTGGTCTAGGCCAGCATGTCCACTTGGGGAAACCCTGACCAGGTGCTCTCAAGGGTTTCAGGTCAGTCTATAACCCTCATGCTTCTAAAGCTTGCTTTGAACTTGGCCTCATTCCAGTCTGATGTGGGTCTCCTGGTGGCTCTTCTCCACGCCTAAAAATGAGTGTGAATTATATTCCTATATGCTCAGAGATAGTGAGTGAGGTGCTAGAGGCCAGGCCCAGGGAATATTAACAGGAGTAAGCTTAGCTTCTGGACCAAAGGGCTCGCAGATGTGTCCAGAGAAATGCAAGGCCAATGTATATATCAGTAAGGTATGGTAAAGATAGAGACCCGCAGACATGGGGTAGAGCTGCTACTGGCTCTCCCTATGACCAGCCGGGCCACGAGGTGCCAGAGGATGGTGGGGTCTAGCCCTGGCCCACCATCCCAGCAGAGCCTCACAACAAGCCAGTGACTAACTTCCACTCCATGAGGACCTCCATTTTCCACATCCGGCCTTTCTCTCGCTGACTTCCACCCAGCAGACCAGCCTAACAGCGCCTGGCCGCCGCAGTTCATCAATAAATGCTGGACTTTAGAGATGCCTACAAGAGTAGCTACCTGCACGGCAGAGCCTGGCAAGCTACCCGGGTTGTATTGATATATATGCCAAATACCAGTAACAATTATAGACCCCATTCCAGAATGGATTGAGGCTCTTATGTTCCTGGAGCAAGCAGATGCCTTGGGCTCTACTAGCATGAGGCAGGACATATGGAGATGTCCCTGGGGCCCGCCCGAGCAAATCGATGATGAACGGGAAGACAGTGAGACAGTGGTAAAGATTCTGGCATGTATGTACAGGGTGCCGCTGGGGAACCCCTTGAACATGCACTTGATAGTCGTCGAAAATGATAATACTGAGGAATTACTCCTGGCGGTGCCTGGGACTATATGGGATGGCGGGATCGAACCCGAACCAAAAAGCAAAAAAAAAAAAAAAAAAAAAGCAAAAAAAAAAAAAAAAAAATGATAATACCAGCCTAGAACTGAGCATTGAATATAGGGAAAAAAGTTACACATGATAACCTCTAAATGTATGTATTGTAGTTCACTGTGTGAAGAAAGAGAAAGAGAGAGACAGAGAGAGACAGAGAGAGAGAAAAAGAGAGAGAGAGAAGAGATAAAGAACCTGCCATAGAGGTAGGCTAGGAGGGGGGGGAATTGGGACTTTGGTCTTGGGAAATGGGCACTGGTGGAGGGATGGGTGCTGGAACACTGTATGACCCAAACCCAGACATGAACATCTTTGTAACTGTATATCTCATGGTGGTAAAATAAAATAGTAAAAAAAGTGAGGGCCTCATGTGGACCTTCCAAGAGAAGGAAGACCCTGGCGCCTCGCTCATGATTGTTCCAGGGGCCTCAAGCACAGGGCAAGGAGGGAGGCAGAGGGGCTACTGTGAGAGTTTTAAAAAGTAGCTTGAAAGAAGATCCTGAAACAGGCGTGCCCAAGGGAAGAGAAAAATGAAATCAAAGATCCTTTATTTCTTCAAGGCTTCCTTGCACCGGAATGTACCAAACAGCAGCTTTGGCCCCATGGCCCTTTGGCGGGCACAGGGCAGAGCCGCAGCCCTGGTTCCTCTGGGTGGCAGCAGCCTGAATGCAGAGGCTGTGTGGAGACACCGGTTGGGTGGGGATGGCCTCCGCATTGGGCCACAACCTTGAAGGAGGGATTTCAGAATTTCACTCCAACTGAGAGCCATGACCTCAAAGCATCCTTCAATTAACCTCTCAGCAAATGCAAGATTTATAAGTTGTGGTCTTTTTTTTTCTTTGAAAAAAGGTCTTAATTACAAAAAGAACTTTTTAATGATTTTAAAAGTGCATGTTAAGTACTTGATGGATTGGATCAACTAGCCTTTGTAGTGCCATGTTGACGCCTCCCGCTACATGTGGAAAGACAGATGTCCAGAAACACGCACGGGACGGGATGTTTTTGTGACATTTCCTTGAGCATTTCACTGAGAAAAGAAATGTGAGTGAGCACCTAGAGTTAGCCATTAACTTTAAAAACAAGCCTATTCACAAACGGGCTTTGATCGGAATTCCTGTGATTTATCTTTTGGTGTCTTAGCTAGCACTGTCCCTGATTGTTATTGCTGCCCCAAATATTTACATCGCTGCAGATAATCAATGCTTATCACAGTCTATATAGATGTTACAGGGTCCTGCAAGAAAGAGGGTGTCAGCGAATAACGTTCTAATGATTAGAACATGTGTTTTCAGCGGTGGCTGTTGTTTACAGCGTCCGCCAAAACGCAAAACTGGTCTGTCTGATTCATGGAAAGCATCAGACGATTGAACATGTAAATAAATGATACCTTTCCAAGCCACATCCTGAAGCAAATGTGCAGTAGCTACGAGGTATTAGTACTGCTGAGCTAAGTCAATTTATCTGCTCAGATTATGGCTCCTCTATTTTTATTCCCTTTGAGCTTAGTTCCCTTCTAGGTAGCTTAAAAAAACTTTAGCATTTCTATAAAACAAATTTGCGGGTGTATGTGGTAATGATCACAGGTATTCTGATTTGAATTAGCAAATCTCTTCAGATAAAGATATACAAGATAAACCGTTGGGAAGGAGCAAATAATCTAACTTTATACTTTCCCTCTTTGGCAACACCCTGTAGTGTGTAGAACTTTACTTTTAAGCATAGCGCTGCACCTTTGGGCTTCGGCCCCGAAGGACAGACAGAACTAAGGGTTCTGTGACACACATGCCCTCCATCACCCTGACACCAACCCCAGCCACCATGGTTTAGCAGCCTCACCAGACACTGCAGGAAGAGTATGTAGGTGATTGCTTAGCATCCCTTCACCCTGATGGGAAGAAATTCGCTTCAACCAGCCTGTTTCACCAAGCGGCAGCCACAGGCCACAGTAGCCTCCTCAGTAAGATTTCCTTGGAAATCTAGAGGCAGAAATGGTGGTGATGGGCGATGCCCTGGTGGAGTATGGAAGGTTGGCCCTTTCTAGTTATAATATGCGGACTAACGATGTTCGGGCTGACTCTTTCTCAGCTGAGGAGTTGTCTGGGACCCTCCCCAGATAATTTTTTGCTGTGGTTTCTGAACCAGAGCACCCTTAGAAAGAGTGATGACTCACCCAGAGGAGGACTCACCAGAGAAGCCTTCCAAGAGGAAGGTTCTATTTTTTTTTATTTCTTTAATTAAATATTTATTATACCACCGTGAGATATACAATTACTGTAATGCTCATGTTTAGAGGTTTCGGTCACATAGTGTTCCAGCACCCGCCCTCCCAGTACTCCATTTCCTACCACCAATGTCCCCACCTCTCTCCCATATTTTCCCGCCTCTAATGGTGGTTCTTTATCTCTTTTCTCCTTCTCTCTTTCTCCTTGTCTTACCTATTGTGGGTTGCACTACATACACTTAAGGCCATCAGCGTGATTTTTTTGGCCTTACATTTAATGCTCAGTTCTAGGTTGGTATTAGCCCTTTCGACATTTATTCATGTTCTCTCTATCTTAGAAGGTTCTATTTTTAAGGTCCATGAGTCTCTGAGTGAGGGCTGAACTCGCTGAAGGTGACAGCTTCGACTCAAGCAAATTCATGGGTCATTTTCTTTTCACTTACAAGGAATTGGAATATCCTGGGTCTTTTATTTTTTTTTTTCACTGTTGTCCTTGGTTTTCAGACCACACCTAGCTGTGCTCTTGCTCAGATATTCTTTGGTGGGGCCCTGGGGACCACTGTTTTGCTGGGATTGAAGCTGGGTCAGTTGCCTGCAAGGCCAACACTTCATTGTACTGAATATTGACGTTGTCAATATTCTTACTTATTCTTAATTTTGGGCTTCCTTAGAAAAAAGCAATAGTGATCTTGGGAGGTCCTTTGAGCTAGAAGTAGAAAGATCTGCAATGACTGGGCGGAGCCTCACACTGGGCCCCAGGTGTAAGGACAGAGACAAGACACAGGTCAGATAAGTATCTACCTCTGAAAAGTCATTTTACAAGAAGGCAATAGAGCCCACACCTACGTGGAACCAGATCTTATATTCTTTGTGTATTGGGATGGAATGGATGGACGGGAATAGGGGTTGAACCAAACCCTGTGGCACTCAGGCTTACCTGGCCACTTACATCCCTTTTGGTGGTCACAGTGGAATCACGCCCCTGCAGTGCTCAGGGCTTACCCTGGCTCTAGTAGCTCAAGGGCCAGTCCTGGTGGTGCCTGGACACCAAAGAATGTGCTAGGGGTGGAACTCATGTTATCCACGCAAGGCCAGAATTGGCCACATCTTTTGCTATCTCTCAGGCTTGGGATCACAAACTCCAGCAATACTCAGAGGCTTATTCCTGACTTCTAGCACTCTGGAATTACCCTGGCTGTGTTAGGAACATATGGGATGGCGGAATCAAACAGGTCAGCAGCGTACAAGGCAAACACCCAATCACTTTGTAATTGCTTCAGCTCTCTGGTCCCTGAAATTTTAAAGAGTAATAGAAAGTTTTCTCAAATTCATGTTTTCTCACTTAAAATACAGCTACACAAAAGCACATTTGTGGACCTGGGACTTACAGGCCCAGCGTGGTTTGAAACAATTTGAGTAGAAACTACAAAACCCTGCAGCTGAACAGTGATGCTTCCCAAAGCTCCTTGGCCCCACTGTGTCACCACCTCGGTACCTTTGCTCATTTTATTTATATATTTGTTTTACGTATTCATTTTTCAACGTTTTAAACAAAGATGTTCATGTTAAGTTCTTACAAATATACAATACTCAACTCCAAACTCACCACCATTGTAACTATGGACAATTCACCACTTGACCTCCTGTTCATCATCAATTTGCTAGAGCCAGCCGGGCACCAGTACCATATCCATATATCCTGTCTCATGCTAGTAGAGCCCAAGGGCAGCTCTTGCTCCAGGAACATAAAGAGCCCTCAAACCATTCCATCAGGTCATGGAATGAGGTCTATAATTGCTACTGGTATCTGGCATATCAAATACTGCTTGGGTAGCTCGCCAGGCTCTGCCGTGTGGGTGGATACTCTTCTAGTCACCTCTGCAAGCGCCGTGTGGTTCATCAATAAATGCTGAGAGTTACAATAATTAGTTCAAATTTTCACAACCAAGGTTTGAGCTTGACCAAAGCATTAATGAATGAATTTTAGCTTATGTTGCATGTTAGCTATTTACTATATATGGTAGAGGAATATATTCTTAAAAGAAAGTTAATGAAAAATTATTTTATCTCATGATGGACGCTTGGTTTCATTGCCCTTTGTATATAGGAATTACTGATTTGCTGTTACAGAACAGGCATTGTGATACATATATTGTTATTGGGAAGCCTTATACTTACGCCCCTATTAAATGTACTTGATACATTTTTGCTCATTTTTCCCAGAGCGCGCCAAAAACTTCATTGCTAGAGTCCAACTTTTGCTCAATCTCTTTAAAGTCTCTTTTTTTTTGCTTCCTGAACGGTAAAAACACAACACAATAAATAATTTTTTGATAAATGTGAGATATAAAGCAGTTGAGGGATATTATAATCTTGATAAAATGTGAGATATGAAATAGTTGAGGGATGTTTGAGGTGAATTAGGATGGGGTAGCTGGTCATGCCGCTAGGTCAGTGGACAGCTAAACGGGTATGCGAAGTGGACAGCTTAAGGCGGAGAGGCCGGTAGCCAGGCGGTATTGCTGTAGAACCAGATCGCAGAGTCAGCTCAGCTGCAGGCAGGAGACAAACCACAGCAACCAAACCTGAAACAATGTGCTTGTCAAGGAAGAGGGATGGGGCCAGGGGCTGCACGGGACACTTAATTTTATTTATTTTTGTAGAGCTGGGAATCAAATCCAGACACACTGTAACGGGAGACCAGGTCTTTAACTCTGGACCACGCCTGACACTTGTGTTGTTTTGTTTTGGGCACACCCGAGGTGAGGGAAATTGGGATTGATGGGATTGATGTAGCAACACAGCATGCTCAACAGTGAATAGTTTTGTAAATTATCGTGTGTTGATGGGGCTGGGGAGAGATGCTGATGTCACTGGTGAGGTTGTATCTTGAGAGAGAAGAGAACCCGCCAAGAAGACTCCAAGAACTATTTTGAGGGAATAGCTCCAACTTTATTAGGTCAAATTTAGGATATTTAAGCTTGGAGGAAGCAGGGTGGAGATGTATTAGTAAGTCGGGTAGTAGGGGTGGGAACTGTGCCAGCCAATCAGGTAGGGGCGGGAACTCTATAAGCCAATCAGGTGGAGTTATAGAAGGGATTTAAACAAGGGATTCGAGTAGGGTGCATGCTTAATCCTAAACAGGTAGGGGTGGTGCCTCTGTTTAGCCACATCTGTGTCTTAATAAGAAAATATTTTTTCAAGGAGGGACCAGAGGTGTGTTCTGAGTGGCTGGGCCAGAGTGGAATGCTTTGCTCTAACATCCCACAGGGAGACTTTTTCTGGATGCAAACGTAAAATGAGACTATGTTTTACCAACTCCATATAAGAAAGATAGGGAGGAATGATAAGCATTTGATATGGAAGAAATTCAAGTATATTAGATAACTGAGAATTCGGGTCAGTCTTAATTTTGTAGGGCTCATATTAGTGTACACTTCAAAGTGACATTGAAGTGTCAGAGAGTGAGAGAGTAATGAGTGAGAGCGCAAGAGAGAGTGAGTGAGAGCAAGAGAGAGCGAGAGCAAAAGAGATTGAGAGTGAGAGAGAGCGAGAGCAAGAGAGCGAGCAAGAGGAGAGAGAGCGAGAGCAAGAGAGCTAGAGCAAGAGAGAGCTTAGAGCAAGAGAGTGAGTGAGAGCCGAGAGAGAGTAAGAGAGAGTTTAGAGAACAACAAGTGAGGCAGTCAGCTGATCTGGCTTTCACCCGTCACCACGTGTAGTACCTTGAGCACCAGAAGTGATCCCTGAGCATAGAGTCAGTGTTAAGCCCTGAGCACCTCCCGGTGGCCAAAATAACACAATGTCAGTCCAGGAAGTGGCTCAGAGTTAAAGACCCACTCTAGCCAGTGAAGTGTCCTTCGGCTCTATTTCCAGCACCCGCAAAAAATAAATAAAATTAAAATTAAAAAGAAAGGCAACAAGAAAACTCCTTCATTGCCTTTTGCTTGATATTGAATAGAAGGAAAGAAAAGTCTTATTTGTTGCCTATTTATATTGGACTCATCAGTGGGCAAATGAATTTTTATAATGTATGAGAACTTAAAAATATTAATCCAGTCATTCATACATGACCAAGTCATCAAGAGTTTTACCGAATTCTGCCATGATTGGATGATCTAACTTTGAATTAATAGTACATGAGGGCTTGGCAGTGATTTTAAAAATTAATATAAGAATAAATTAATTTAGAATCACTCAGGTAATAATTTAAGATAATTAACTTTCACCTACTAAAGCTAGATCCCCTCACAGAGTGTAAGTACATTAGTATAAAATAATATTATATAGATCCCAGTGATATAAACCGTGTTCCCCCAAATAAAATTCAGCATTTCTTTGAAATATTTCGCAATCTAAACTTCTAGGCCTCCAAATCTGATTTTTTTTCAGTGATAAGCGCTTTATTCATTCTTATATTAAAATATATGAGCAGCTAATTTATTTTTTGTGTTACATGTAGATGCAGATTGTAGGTAACAAACCCCAGAAACCTCCTATGTGAATAAGGGAGACACTTGGACTGAAAACCACAAGTAAACTGGGACATTTTAGGCATCCTTGCCTAGTTGCATTCAGTCCAGAGAAGGGCAACCCTTGCCTGGATTTCTAGGAAAGAAACACACACAGAAAATGAGCTGGTTATTTAGCTCCTTTCCTAAGCCTTCTTGAGGAACTCAAAGTCACAGCACTGTTCAGAGCAAAATCCTTCTTTAGTCTAATAACTCTGAGCAATTCTCAGATAAATACTTCTTGTGCAATCTTTTCATTAAAAACACTTAGATATACAGTTACAAAGCTGTTTAGACCGTGTTCCAGCACTCCATCCTTCACCAGTGCACTTTCCCCAACACCTGTAGTGTCCCTGAAGCCCCTTCCTCTTTAACTCTTGCTCTTGGATATGTGTGCCAGTCTCTGTGGTGAGATGGTATCTCATTGTTGTTTTGATTTGCACTCTCTGATGATTAGTGATGATGAGCATTTTTTCATGTCTTTTTGGCCACTTGAATTTCTCTTCTTCTTGTCGAAGTTTCTAGAAGCAGAGACTTATTTATTTATTTTTAAATATTTTTTATACCACCGTGAGATACAACACCACAAAGATGTTCATAAAGATGTCTATAGCTTGGCTTTCGGTCATCCAATGTCCCAGCACCCATCTTCTACCAGTGCCCACCATTTCCCACCTCACCAATGTCCCCGACCCCTTCCCCTTCTCCTAGACTGCCTCTGTGGCAGGTTCTTTATTTATTTCTCTTTCTCTTCTCTTTTCCCTTCCCCTTCCACATTGTGGATTACAATACATACATTAAAAGATGTCATGTGTACTTTGGCCCATATTTCAATGCTCAGTTTGTATTGGTATTAGCACTTTCGACAATTACGGGCATTAGACTGTTCCATTCTCTGTCTTACCTTTTTAGCCTCTGATTCCCACACATTTGTGAGAGGTCCATTCTTACACCATGTTCAAGCTGCTTTTCTGACTCTGGGAGTATGTTCTAGTCAGGAGCTATAGGGCTGGTGTCCAGACTCCATCAGGTGACGCCTGCTTTGGCAACACCAATGTCAAAAGGATAATCTGTCTTCATGAGATGGGAAGACCAAGAGGTTGCAGGAAGGGGCACCACTGAGTTAAAAGCAAAGGAAGGCGCAATATGCTTGCAGTAAATTAGAAAATGAGAAAGAATATCTGACTGTTTCTGGGTTTTATTTATTTTTGGAGGGTCAGTTAGGGCAACACCTTGTGCCCCTTTAGAGCCACCCTGTTTCCCTGTGCTCAGGAACAGGGCATTAAATTGTGGTCAGCTGTATTAAGGCCAAACATGCTCAATCCTTGCACTATCTTTCCTGTTTCGTATTTCACGACTTGAATCCTTCTATCTTCAGTGCATGTGCTTTAAAAAAAAATTAAAAATTTTTTATTTAAACACTGTGATTAACAAAGTTGTCTTCATTAGTGCAGTTGTTTCAAGCATTCAATATTCTCACAAGTGGTACTTTTTTTGGGTGATGGTGCCAGGGATCCAACATAGGTCATATGTGTACTTAAGGCTGGTTCCCTGCCAGGAGATTACCTCTACAAATATCTCCCTAATGATTTGTTCTAGCGAATAATATGTCTGCAATGAGTATTTAAGGAATGACAATGAATGCCTAATAAATGATAAACCATGTGTCATACAATCGAAAACAGAAACTTGACATCTGTGTGCGCAGTATGTGTAGATGTATGTATTGAATATTTCTTTAGCGTATATCGATTTTGAAATGATGTGATATTGGATTGCAGCGCAAGGATCAAAGGTCTCTCCTTCTGCACCCTTTCCTGTGACAGTATCCTAGGAAAAAGGAAAGGATTTCAGAAAAATGTGACATTTCAAGTCCCAAGTTTTTTTCAGTTCATGACAACTCTCATCTCCGGTTTCATCTCGATATTCTGAATCTGCAGGCCTTGATGGCCCGTGGTAAAGGGAGACATCCCAGCCTCAGGCGCGGATGTTTCTACACAAGTTCTGCTTCCTTGATCCTAACTTAATTTCGGTGTCTCAGAGTGAAGTTTGATTGGAAACTATCACATGCCAGTTCAAAGCCCAGAAGTTTATAGCGCGAAGTGAGTGTGAAAAAAATAATTATTTGATAATTGCATACTTCGAGTTCCAGCTTCATTCCATCTTTATG
>JAJIBD010012453.1:0-43118 GCA_021461705.1 Cryptotis parvus
GGAATCATCAGTCAACTGTATAGTTCTGACATGTGCCACTATGTCTATCTGCTTTGCTTGGCTTGTCTTTTTAACGATTGTACAATTTGTTTTTCACTTTGCTTTTTTGGAAAGCTGAAAATACCCTTAGGGAAGATTCTAGTAATTCTTATAACATAAAAAATGTTGCTAATACAGAAAAAAAAATCAGTACTGAAAAAAGTGTTTTCTAAAGTATGATTATCACTACATTTCATACAAAGTCTCAGGTATTGATACGGACAAATTCATTTTTAACAATATATTTTTTCCAGTTCTACACTATATTGTACAGTTGTAGTTATAGGTGTTAGTGAAGTGGAAAATTATAGGGACAAAACTATCCCATAGGGTTCACAGTGATGACCAGAAAGATTTATTTTCTGGTTTACTTTGAGCTTCAATTCAGATAGAAAATGTGCAACACTGAGAGTCTGGAGGTATAGCACAACTGGAGATGAGGAATGGAAAGAAGGAGCAATCTTTTTAAACTTTGATACTAAGACAAGAAATGCACTTTATTTACCAAGTACTGTCAGAATATTACTCTCTTTTCAGTTTCTAATTTCTTTTCAGTGATGTGGAAAAAATATCTAGTGCAAGCTGAGGCAATAACATTGCAATACCTACCGTAGCAAGAATATGAGATTAAATGATAATGAAAGTTGCAGCTATAAAAACATTTTTTTCAGTTATGGGATAGAGAAAGGAATAATGATGGCAATGATGGTGATGATGAAACACCCAATTCCTCCCATTCTAGGTATAAAATATTTTGTTAAATTTATATAAATATGTAGTGGATAAAAATAAATTTATGATTTTCTTAAGATTACAAATGACATTGAAGACCAGATGGACTAAGTGACAAGTCCAAATATTTAGTGCAAGTACTTATGTAGCAAGTGTGTTATATAGATATAATAAATGACAGAGCTTTTTATCTTTCAAATTTAATGCATCACCATCAAGTCAGTTTATTAGAGAGATAGTAAAGAATAAGTATTTTCAAATCAAGCAAAAAAATGACTAAGGCAATAATAATGAATAGCATTACTAATCTCATATCACTCATTAATTTTGTGTCACTAATAAGATGAGCTCATATAGTGATAATTATTTTCCTCAAAGGGATTATATCTGCACTTATGCATAAATGTTGAATAATACAAAAGATTATAATAAGTAGTCTCATTTGTATTACCTCACATTCTCTGCAGAAACAGTTAAGATAAACTTTAAATAAAAATTAAATGGGTTTATCCAAATACCAATCTGAATAGAAAAATGCATTAATGTTTAAATATTTATTAATAATTATACATGAATTTCACTTTAAGTAAACATGATTTTTCTTTTTCTTATTACTAAGTTCTAAAATCAGAACGAATGTATTATAGATCACTCACTAACATTTATTTGACCTTCAAACATATATAGACTTCATCATAAATAGAAGGTATTTGTTAGTCACAAGAACTGAAATTTTTATACAATTAGCTAACTAGAAAAAAGCAGCTTAAAAGAATGCCTCACAGGGGCCCTGAGCTTCCCGGAACGTCTGCTATCTCCCCCACAGGTGTGTGTGTGTGTGTGTGTGTGTGTGTGTGTGTGTGTGTGTGTGTGTGTGTGTGTGTGTGTGTGTGTGTGTGTGTGATCCTTGCGTCTCCTCGGACCAAATCAGCCCCAGGGAAAAGTGGAACTTCCATCAACAGAAACCGAGGCAAACTGCCTTGGTTTCACCCTGACTCTTGGGCCCCTGCGCTTCCAGGAACGTCTGCAATCTCCCCCACAGGTGTGTGTGTGATCCTTGCGTGGACCAAATCAGCCCCAGGGAAAAGCAGAACTACCATCAACAGGAACCAAGGCAAACTGCTTTGGTTTCACCCTGGACCCCTTGGACCCTGCACTTCCAGGAATGCCTGCAATCTCCCCCACAGGTGTGTGTGTGATCCTTGTGTCTCCACAGACCAAATCAGCCCCAGGGAAAAGCGGAACTTCCATCAACGGGAACCAAGGCAAACTGACTTGGTTTCACCCCGGACCCCTTGGGCCCTGTGCTTCCAAGAACGTCTGCAATCTCCCCCACAGGTGTGTGTGTAATCCTTCGGTGTCCACGGACCAAATCAGCCCCAGGAACAGGCCATAATCCTACACCCACATCCCAAAATGTACTACCTATCTTGCATGAGGTACCAGTGAACCTTTGTTCCTACATCATTGCCACCCACCCAAACTCTGCAAACAACCCAGACTTCTACTAACTGTACTATCTAGTCACCAAAGAACTCACATTTGAAACCTACAATAGTCATAATAGTAAAGCAACACAAAATTCCATCAAGCTCTGTGAGCAAAGTCACTAATCCAGATGAACCAAGCAATACCAATGAGTCCGTATAACCTCTCTGATAAGGAATTTTGGAAATAATTGTTAAGGATGCATAAGGAACTCAAAGAAGCAATGGAACAAAAAAATCAATAAAATATAAGAGGACATGAGAGAAGTGAGGAAAATGCAAATGGAAATGACAGATATTAAAAATGAGGCAAATGAAATGAAAAACACAGTGGAAGGCCATCACAACAGAATAATAGCTACTGAAGAAAGAATTAGTGATCTCAAAGATGAGTACCAAAGATTCTCTACACAACACCAGAAGATAGAAAAAAAGACTCACAATTACCGAACAGACAACAAGAGATAATTGGGATGAAGCCAGAAGAAACAACATACTTCTGATCATTGGGGCCCCAGAAGGGCAAGAAGAAAACCCTGATGAAGAAGAAACTGTCAAAGTCATCATTGCTGAGAAGTTCCCTGAACTAAAGAACGCTTGCCTCAAGATCCAGGAGGCCAGTAGGATACCAGCTAAAAGAAACCCCAACAAGAATACTTCAAGACACATCTTAATTAAAATGACAAAAACTATAGATAGAGATAGAATACTGAAAGCAGCAAGATCAAAGAAGGAAATTACATACAAAGGAACATCTCTAAGATTTACAGCAGACTTCTCTGATGAAACACTCCGAGCCCGAAACAGTGGTGGGATACTGTGAAGTTATAAAATTTTCCTATAAATGGATGGACATGGAGAAGATTATGTTGAGAGAAATTAGCCAGAAGGAGAGAGACAGATACAGAATGACTGCATTTATTTGCATAACATATATATATATATATATATTGTGTGTGTGTGTGTGTGTGTGTGTGTATGTACATATTATGATACCAATATCCAAGGTCAAGTGAAACATATATCAGGTCTTGTCAAAGGTGGAAATTATCACAAACGTGTGGGAGTCAGAGGCTAGGTAAGACAGAAAATGAAACAGTGTGCTAACAATTGTCGAGGGTACTAATGCCAACCTAGAACTGAGCAGTAAATGGAGGCAAAAGGATACACATGACAACCTTTTAATGTATGTTCTGTAATCCATAGTCTGGAGGGGAAGGAAAAGAGAAAGAGAGAGAAAGGGAAGGAAATAAAGAACCTGCCATGGAGGAGGGCTGGGGGAGGGTCGAGGGAACCTGGGACGTTGGTGGTGGGAGATGGGCACTGGTGGAGGGATGGGTGCTGGAACACTGTATGACCAAAACCCAAATATGAACTTTTTAATTGTATATCTTTGTAATTGTAAAAATAAAAAATTAAAAAAAATAAAATAAAAAAATGGGAAAAAAGAATGCCCCACAAAGCAATAAATACACATATAGTGATTAAAAATATTTTTCTGTCTGTCATCAAGAATTTTAAGAAATGCCATAACAATACTAACACCACTGTTTCTAAAATTTTATGTTTTTTCTTACAAAATCAAAATATGTTGTAATAAAAACATCTAATTAATAAGAATTACATGTAGAAAACAGAACTCAGCCCAATTATTATGTATTTGGAACTTATGTATGTGTATTAAAGTTGTTAAATATCCTGCCCCATCTTACTTCTAAGTTACTACTAGAGATAATCAGTTCCTTCCATTATTTTATCAGTCACACACACACACACACACACACACACACACCACATTGAAAGGAAAACACAGAGGCTGGGGATGTGAACATCAAGAATGTGTTGTTTTTTATTTTTTTATGACACCTACTGGCATATTCTCCCCGGCAATGCACGATCTCTGGAGAACTGCTGAGTCATTCTGGTGACCCTGGATGAGGGTGTCCCTGATAATCCCAGCTCTGTAGTACAGTTTGAGAACTGAATTGTCAGGGCCACATTGTTGGGTCAAGAATCACCTGAAATCTCCCAAACCACCCACTGTCTACAAAATTGAATATGACTTCTGTAAATAAAATAAATAGAGCTCTAGAGATAGTATGGTTGGTAAGGTGCGGGTCTTTGCATGCGGCCAGCCCAGTTTTGAGTCACAGAACAACAGATGCTGAACCTGAAGTCCCACCAGGTGTGATATTTCCATAAAAATATATATAAAATATGACAAAATACAGTGGGCTATTACATGTAGTTTTATGACTTTGGCATATATTGAAAATATTTCCGTGTCATTAAAAATTGAAAACTTTGCTCCCTTAGATTGCTTAATATTCCAGTTGAGTCATTTATTTGAACCTTCCAAATCCTTCTAATTTTTCCTTAGATACAAATATTACAAAACATGCTACAATGAAAGTTCTTGTAATACACCATTGTGCTTAATTTCTTGATATAATACTGTCAGTTAATCTGGCAGGTCAAAGGATAGGTAAATTTATTAAAGCTACTGACAAACCTTTAACCTTATACTAGATTCCTGAGCATTAAGTGCAAAACTGCGAGAAGTAATTCTGTGTTTATAGTCAGCATCTCAAATAGATATTTATGCCTATAAATTTAAGCAGATCTGAGAGACTGTGGCTGACAGCTTAGTTAAGTAAGCCTTCTTAGCTCTGTCAATATCTGTTTATTATTACTCCAGACTCAGAGATATTATAAAGAAATCCATTGTACCTAAAGCAGTATATCAACGATGCTATTATGTATATAGCCATTTATTAATTAGAAGGAAACTTTCTATATAAAATGTACATGCTGGGGCTGGAGCGATAGCACAGTGGGTAGGGCATTTGCTTTGCACACGGCTAACCCAGGTTCAATCCCAGGAATCCCATATGGTCCCCCTTAGCACTGCCAGGAGTAATTCCCGAGCAAAGAGCCAGGAGGTTCTAGAGCATCACCAGGTTTGACCCAAAAAAGCAAAAAAAAAAAAAAAAAGTACATGCCTCAGTGTGCACTAAATTTAATTTCTAAAATAATTATTAATCTACTCTTATATTCTTAATTTTTGTATCCATTTTGATCACTTGATCACTTGAATCCCGTTATTCATCGATTTGCTCGAGCCTGCACCAGTAACATTTCCATTGGACCCTATCACATGCCAATGTAGCCCAATATCATCTGGTTGATTCAGGAATATGAAGAGCTTCAAACCGTTCCTTCAGGGTCTTGACAAGGAAGTCTGATCATCTTGTAGGTGGGTGGCCACATGATCTTTTGACATCCCGTGGGATCCAGTAGGTAACGGCTCTAGTCCAGCGGTCGTCTACAAATTGCATTACATGTCCCGCCTATCTGATTTTCGATGCCTTGGTAAATGAGACAGCGTCCCTGATTCTGGAATAGCAATGGAGGTCAGAACTCCGGATTCCTTCATTCACTTGAGTGAGGCGTGATATTCCAAGCATAGCTCTTTCGATTCCTCTCTGGGAGACCTGAATAGCATTCTCATCCTGCTTTCGTAAGGCCCAGGTCTCTGAGGCGTATTTTAATGCAGGGAGAACGGTGGAGTCAAAGAGATTTACCTCCAAATTACCGTGAATATTCTACCCATCCCTCTGAGAGAGCCCCACAAAGTAATGAGAGTAATAGGGCCCACATGGCACAAAGTAATAGGGCCCACATGGCAGAGCCTGGCAAGCTGCCCAATGCATGTTCGATATGCCAAAACCAGTAACAAAAATGTTTATTTTCCTGACCCTGAAAGAGCCCTTAATACGGCAGCAGTAAGAAAGGTGAACAAGCAGTGCCTGATAAAATTTCATGGCCATCCTAGGCTGCCAAAACGAAGAAGGACTAAAATGACTGCCTGTACTTTCAATGCACAAATGCTGGCATGGGAAGCATATATTGAGGATCTAATTGTGCAAGCACAAAAGATCAAGTACGACATCATTGGTCTGACTGAGATGAGGAGGCGTCAGTCACATCATGCTGTATTTGACACAGGAGAAGAATTGTTCTTTGAAACATGCAACGAAAAAGAGGCGTTGGTGGCGTTGGTGTCCTTGTCAACACGGACATGGCTGTCAACATTGATTCATTTGAATGCCTAACTAACCGGATAGGACAATTATACTTGAAGAGATTGGCCCACTGCCAGCAATATCTATCTTCATTGTCTATGCACCAACATCCACATACAAGGAGATGAAATTGAGAAATTCTACATGGAACTGGAGGAGTTCTATATAGATCATAGTCTATATCACCAACTATGATCTTCTTCTACAAGATCATAGTCGGTAATTTTAATGCCAAGATAGGACTGAGAAGATCAGCTGAAGAACTTCACATTGGTCCCCATGGCCTAGAATGGAACGAACAGGGTGAGAGACTGAGTTCATCATGTCCACCAAGACCATTCATGGGAACTCACAGTTCCAGAATGCTGAATCGAAACGTTGGATATGGGAATCTCCTGGTGGACAGTTCCACAAATGAAACTGACCACATCATCTTCAATTGACAGTTTTGCCTGACCGATGTTGCTGTCATCCCCAAATTCCAAACAGAATTGGACCGCCGTCTCCTTCATGCAAAATTCTACTTCACGCAGCAGGGAGAAAAGGCTGCAAAGTTTATGAAGAGAACTCCCAGAACGACCACCAACTGGGAACTCTTTGGCACCATTGCAGCATCATGGGAAGATAACACCATTGACGACATTGATGAAGAATACAACCGACTGGTTCAGCACCTCCATGATTGTGTGAAGAATGCTGAGAGAGAGAAAGACACAAAAGGACACCTGTCTTCAGAAACTCTCGACCTCGTTTGCCAACCTGGCAAGGTGCAAGCCTCAGGAATGCTAATGTCCAAGCTTGCTAATTCCAAGCTAATGTCCAAGCTTGCTAAACGGTACAGAGAAGTGATAAAAGAAGACCTCAGAGACAGAAGAGCAGAAATATTGGAAGATGCGGGAGAAGCCGGAAAGCGCATTCACACCACCCGCCTGTCCTTCGCCAACTATAAGACCAAGATGACTGCCCTCCGACGCCCTGATGGATCTATCACATCTTCCAGAAAGGCAATGGAAAAGATTATCCATGACTTCTACTCAAATCTCTTTGATAGCCACATCCACCTGCACACATACCAAATTCCACAGGATGGATATGTCATTCCCAAAGTTCTCCCTTCTGAAATCCGACATGCCACCTCGTCGGTAAAGAAGGGAACAGCACCAGGCCCAGACAAAGTCAGACCAAACACCTGAAGAATCTACCGTTGGTACTCATCAATACATTAGCTCGGCTCTTCACACGCTACCTGTCCGAATGAAAGGTGCCCTCCCAATGGAAAACCAGCAGGACAGTTCTACTGTTTGAGAAGTGAGACATTCACGACATTGGCAACTATTGCCCCATCTGCCTGTTGTCCGTCATCTACAAGCTGTTTACATGAGTCATCCTGAACAGGATTGGCAGAACATTAGATGAAGGACAACCATGCGAGCAAGCAGGCTTCCGGAAAGGATTCAGCATAATCGACCATAACCACACAGTAACTAAGCTCATTGAGGTTTATAGGGAGTACAAGATGCCACTCTGTCTCAAGTTTTATATCCAGTTTATAAAAGAAAATAATAGCAAAACAAAGCTATAGTTAAGCATTATTAGGAAAATCTCAGGAGAGTTTTTCCTTGTACTTTGATTCTGTACCTCACTTAATAAGCAAGTTGAGTGTATAGGATCATAACATGTAAAAGGCGTTGTCTAGAGAACCTAGAGAAACATGAATTTTGTTCTATTGCCTGATTGCTAATATATACTAAAAGGAGACATCACCTATGTTTTATATTCATGCTCAAAAACAGTATCCAAACAGGCATGTGGAAAAAATCTGCAAACATAATTTATTGTTAGAGGTAAGCAAACCACACAACGAGATATCACTTCACTGCTGTGAGAATGGCATAAATCCAAAATAACCCTCTATGCTTTGGATGAAACAGGCTAGTTTTAATCCTAACAGTGCATAATTCCCTGAGCACTGCCAGGAGCAACTCTCTGGTGTGGAACAGGAAGTAGGCCCTGAACACTATTACCCAGAAACAAAAAAAAAGAAAACAATAAATAAAAATGCAGACCAAGATGTAGACAAAATTTACCCTTTCACTGTTGCACGATATTTCAAAACCTCTGAAAAACTGTGATTATTTTAAAAAATATTAAAAGTAGATAAACAATATGATCCTACAAGTTCATAAGTTCATTCCTGTATCACCATCTAAATGATACAGAAAAATTAGTATAAAAAGAAACGTGTACACTTGTATGTTCATTGCAGCACAGCTCTTAAAAAAATAGGCAAAATATAGAAGTAATACAGGTGCTCAATGATAAATGAATTGGTGAAGATGTAGCATGCATATAATAAATCACTATTAGCTATAAGAAAAGACAAAAGCTTGCCTTTTGTAGGAACATGAATGGAGGTGGTGTCCTGGAAAATAAAGTAAGTGAGTAGGAGAATGTGAAATGCCAGATTACCTTGCATTATGTATGACAGAGAAACAAAGCAAGGGATTATACAAAACTAAATGAAAAGATGTGTTTGAATACAGGTGAAAGTTGGCTGGCACAAGGTACCATCTGTTAAAGGCAAGTATATCCACACCAGAAGTTATTAAAAACATACTATTAAGATGATAATCCATCAATTGCAATCTATAAAGAATATCTTGCATCTTTTTAAACATAACTGTCATTTTATATCTGCCTGATATTTTGAAAAAGATATCTGCAGCATTATTTCTAAACATCAAAGAATCTGGACTTGCCCTTCCACCCTTCTTGATTGTCTCTACGTTTCTCTGCTTGCCTATTTTCATTTCCAGAGAAAGCTGTGTTTACTCTGTGCACATATTTTACCTTTCCCTCTCTCCTTATGCATTTCTAAATACGTTTCATTAAAACAAAACAAAACATAAATTATTCTGTAATTTTGTCAGTGTTTTTCTTGGAAAAAAAGAAAGATCCCTATCTTAGTTCTTACAATTGCTTTGACATCTTGGGGTCTGGGACCAGTTTAATAGTAGCGTTTAGTTTATATCCCTAAAAATTGTCATGGGTATTTTAATAGGGACTTACTGAATTTATACAGTGCTTTGAGAAGGATACTTCTTTTGACACTTAGTCTTACCAATCCCTAAATAGTAAATTTGTTTCCTTTGCCTTCTGTCTTTTATTTTTTCATAGTGACTAATATGGGGTGTGTGAGTGTGTGTGTGTGTGTGTGTGTGTGTGTGTGTGTCTTTCAGCACTTTGTCAAACTCATTCCAAAATCCTTGCTCTTTGGAGGAAAAATTGTAAATGGAACACTTCCTTCTCTCTCCTACTTCATTGTTTGCATATAGCTATGGATTTCTGTGTGTTGATTTTGTAAACCTGCCACTAGGAATCCTTAGGGTTTTCTAAATACAGTTTCATGTCATCTGCAAATAGTGAAAAGTTTGATTTCTTTTTTCTAATCCAGAACCCCTTAATATGTTTCTTAACTAATTGCTATAACAAAGAATTTAAATAAACACTAAGTAATATTGGTGAGCATTACCAGCCTTTCCTTGTGTCTTAGTTTTCACGATTGGGTATGCTCTGAGCTTTGAGACTGTTGCAAATAGCTTTAAATATATTATAGTTCTAGTCACAATAGCCAAGTTCTAGAAATAACACATTTGTACAAGAACAGATGAATGTATTAGGAAATTTTGGTATGTATATAAAATGGAATGCAGTTCACTATAAGAAAAGACCAAATCATGCAACTTGTCTCTATGTGGGCTATGTGTCACTATGTAGGAAATGAAGAAAAATCCTGCTGAGTGAAGTCATTCATAAGGAAAGGGACACATGTATAATGATTTATTGCATGTGTGAAATATAAAACGCATACTATGGAAATGATAAATGGCCAAAATAACAGAATATGAGAATTGGCACAGAGAATTGAATTTATCAACAAGAATAAGAGTAAGAAGAGCGGTGAGTGGATGGGGCCCATAGGGTCACTGGTAGAGCAGAGCTGTCATTCTGGTGGTAAATGTGGTTTTAGAGCACTGTATGCCTAAAAACTCTATCATTAACAGTATTGTAAATTATGTTGCTTCCATAAAACTGGAAAAATATTTGACTATTGCAAACATTCTGTCACTTTCTCTCTCCATAGAACATAGCATTCTAACCAGAATGTCACAACCTATGCTTACTCAAATACCCATACGCCTGACTTCCAGTAATGTTCTCTTTATGAAACCTGCCTGACACTTTATTCCTTCTAGTGAGAGAAATCAATAATTCTTTGGATTCTGTTTGTGACTCTGACACACATCACATCACCTTCAACACTTCATTCCAATTACTGTTTGATTGTTTACTGTTTGATTGTTTTCCTCTGGACTCCTTAGGGATCAGTAAAAGGAATTCATATTTATTTTCTTTTTCAAGAAAAGGTATACATTGGAGGTGCTCTTCAAAATGTTGACTAGACTTCTAAATAAAAATTCACTATTTGCATAAATTAAAAAAGCATTTACGTAAAATTAGAGAAACCCTTAGTCAAGGAAATATTTACAATTGCAAAGTACTATTTTACTATTTTGTTTGATAGCATATATGCAAAAGTCTTGCTATGAGTGTGATTCTGCCAAGAATCTAGAGGTGAGAGCATGATCAGAGCATTTAAAAATTTCTCTGTTGGAAGAAATAGGGAAATTCACCTTCCAAGACCTCTCATTATACACCCTCATTTATCCACTCCACAAGATTCACTCCACAAGTAATTAGTGGGGACCTTACACAATCATTTATTTTAACTTTGATCATTTAAATGGGAATATCAAGCACTGTATTTTCAATTTTCTAATTATTGGCTGCAGTTCTTAACATAGAGATAGTCATGACTAGCATGACTATCATCATACTGATAACTGCATGTTCAGAAGACTATTTAAGTCTCCACTAATTAAATGTAAGATGTATTAAAATTTCTAAGCTTTATAGTTGAAAAATGGTGTGAGCATTAGAAGAATATAATGCATAGCTATCACATTACACTTTTAGTAAATGGTAGAGTAAGTGTTAAGAATTTATGTGCTATAAAACTCCAGGACAAACTTGTGAGTTAGACACCACTTCTATGTTGTAATTTTATGCAATAGAAATCAAGTTAAGTTACTGATTTATATTGTGGGGATATATAACATCAAAGTAACTGATTCTGAAGAGCACAAAATTTACCACCACTAGTTTGTCCTGTAAATTTGGAGCTAAGCGTAATTTTCTGGTCATTTCTACACAAACTACCATGCAACAAAACAGCATTGTTTTATACATATTTTTAAGAAAAGAAAAAGGAATTAAAATTAAAACCCAAGAGTTTCTCAGTGGCACCTAGAGCCACATCTGGAGGTTGGAGGGACCTCCCCGGACTGTACTTGTCAGCGCTCAGGTGGCAGAGATTGAACTGGAACTAGATATAGTAAAGACATATACCTTAGCTCCTGTACTACACTTCTGATCACTGGCATCACATATGGTTCCCCCAAAGTCACCAGCAGTGAATTTTGAACTAAGAGACAGAACCCGTAGCACTACTGAATGTGGTCCACAAACAAAACAAAACAGCAAGAACAACAAAAGATAAGACATTGTCTTGCAATTAGATTCTGGCACAGAGGTTTTCTTTATTTAGATGAATGTGTACAACTTATACTGACCTTAACCTTAAAAAAGACTAAGAATGTTATAACTGCAGATTAGAGGTATATCTAGTGATTAAATTTAATTGCACATAGCTATATGGACAATTTGTAAAACCATTTAATAATAACTCATTATGTTAATTATAGGAAGCAATGTGACTTGGGAAACTGCTTGTGTTTATACTCCTGTATAAATATTGGAACCCAAATTTTATTTTTTCCTATTAAAATATCATCATGACAATGATTTGTAAAGAAGAGAAGAAAAGCCAATAGATGTAAGTCACATTTTTTTTATAGACTAGACAACTGTGACTAGAGATGAAACTATCTGTACTTACTTGGAAAAGTATAGAGTTAAAGAAGGATAATTTCTACTTAGCTTTGAAAATTTTAATATCCCATGACAGGGCCAGAGAGACAGTGTGTGTGTGTGTGTGTGTGTGTGTGTGTGTGTGTTAAGGCGTTTTCCGTGCATGCAGCTGAGTTTTTTCCCTCCAGTGCTGGATATGTTTCGCTAAAGCACTTCCAGCATTGTCCTTTTACCAGAAAACTAGTAGTAATCCCTGACTACTGTGAGGTGTCATCTTTAAACCAAAACAGATTCAATTAAATTCCATGGTAATTATTGAAAAGGAACATTTCTCCTGAATAATTTTATTATGTCTATATGTTGGTGGTCAATTTTTTGTGTTACATTTCCTGTAACAGATTTTTGTTGAAAATGAAAGCCCAGGGCTATGGGATTGAGGCACTTCTTAACATATATTTGGGTTATGATTAGGTGATGTGAATAGACTATTTCTAAATTCAATAGGGTACGACTACTCCTTTAGCTTTTTGAGAGAATGACCATAAGTTTACATAACCAAAAACACCCTCACCTATTAACACAGGCACTCTGAGTGGGCATTTCGGCCTCCAGAACTATCAAACACAAATATGATTTAGAAGTTAGCCAATATGTGTCATTTTCTCATAGGTTGGAACTTGCTAAATCATTGAATCCATAAATTTAGAATGAAGTTGAGAATAAAAATATATATTAGTATATTTGAGCCATATTCAGGTTTACTCAGGGCTTACTTAGGGCTCTGCAAACTTGTGGCTCTGCACTTGGCATCACTTTTCAGGCTTGGGAGAACATATGAGGTATTGGGGATCAAACCCTGGTTGGACAAAAGCAATTGAAATACCTTCCAACACCATCTCTCTGGCCCTTTTAAAGGTGTTTTGATATTATTAGTGAGCATGACTACTGCACAGATAATACGACAGGGTACAGATGGTACTACTCCATTAAATGGAAAATCTCACCCATCTCAATAATCATGAACCACTTGTAGGGGATTGTACTATGTACAACACACAGAGTGGTTTCACCTAAAATAGCATCAAGGAAGTAAAAACAAAATCAGATCAATGCAATAAATATTTATACATTGATTTTAATAGGGCATTATATTAAACTATTTCATCGATGCCTTTGAAGGCATTCCATGCCGCTCTCTTCCTCCTGCGCAGCTCAGGTTTTAGGTCATTCATCATGTTGACTTCTCGACCTAGGTACACATAACTGCTGCATTCAGAGATGTTTGTTCCATTGAGAGAGAATGGGGCCTCTGGAACTAGTTCATTTCTCATGAACATAGTTTTCTTCAGATTCAGCTGTAGACCTACCTTTCCACATTCTCGGTCAAAGTCAGCCAGCATTTGTGCCGCTTGGCTAATGTTTGGTGTTATTAGAACGATGTCATCAGCGAGCGGAGGTGGTGTAGTTGCCGACCATCTATCTTCACTCCCATTCCTTCCCATTCTAATTGTCTCATGATGTTCTCGAGGGTGGCACTGAAGAGTTTTGGTGAGATGGTATCACCCTGTCGAACCCCTCTTTTGACATCAATGATCACTTCTTTGTAGAATGGTGAGATCCTGGTGGTGAATCCATAATACAGCTCACGAAGGATCTTGATGTATTGGGTTTGGAACACCCTGTTTGACTAGGGCTTCGATGACTGCTTCAGTTTCCACAGAATCAAAGGCTTTCTGTAAATCAATGAACGTGAGACAGAGCGGCATCTTGTACTCCCTACAAACCTCAATGAGCTTGGTTACTGTGTGGATATGGTCGATTGTGCTGAATCCTTTCCGGAAACCTGGAAAAGGACAAAGAACCTCCGGCTCCGGGCACATCTCTTAGACTCCACCGTTCTCCCTGCATTAACATACGCCTCAGAGACCTGGGCCCTCTGAAAGCAGGATGAGAATGCTATTCGGGTCTCCCAGAGAGGCATCGAAAGAGCTATGCTTGGAATATCACGCCTCACTCAAGTGAGAGAAGGAATCGGAGTTCTGACCTCCGTCGCTATTCCAGAATCAGGGACGCTGTCTCGTTTGCCAAGGCATCGAAAATCAGATGGGCTGGACATGTAATGCGATTTGGAGACAACCGCTGGACTAGAGCCGTTACCGACTGGATCCCACGGGATGTCAAAAGATCACGTGGCCGCCCACCTACAAGATGGTCAGACTTCCTTGTTAAGACCCTGAAGGAACGGTTTGAGGCTCTTCATATTCCTGAATCAACCAGATGCCATTGGGCTACATTGGCACGTGATAGGGTCCAATGGAAATGTTACTGGCGCCCGCCCGAGCAAATCGATGAGTAACGGGATTCAAGTGATCAAGTGATCAAGTGATTATATTAAACTGGAAGAAGTTGATTTTGCACTCAGAATCTTTCAAATAACAGAGAAAGCATGATTTAAGTCATTTTAAATCATGCTTTCTCTGTTAATTGACAGATTAAAATGCCAAACAGAATAGTCAAGCTACAAATATATATATCATTAATTCAACCCACTTTATGTTAAAAACCAAAAGGTCAAAGTTGAAGAGTGCAAATAATTTACTAAACTTGATTTAGGCTTAAGATGATCCAAAATTTTTTCTGACTTTCAAAATTAATAAAATTGAAAGAATTAAAAAGTGTTCCTAGAGTGATAGATAATGATGGCTTATGTGGGGATTAAACTCATAATCATCATTTAAAACATAAAATGTGTATGACATTATACAAAGATATATAACTTTAATCCCATGCTTGAGACTGATAATCTACATAAAATTGAATTCTTGGTAGTACTGTTTTGCCCTGTAATAATGCTTCTGCTTAATTTTTTTGTGTGTGTTTTTCCTGCAGGGGTGGGGTGTCTAGGTCAAAGCTGGCAGTGTTCAGGGCTTACTACTGGCTCTGCACTTTGGGACCATCTGATGGCACTTGATGAACTATATTGGGTAACAGGGATAAAACCCTTGGTTAGCAATATGCAAGACCATCTTTCACTTTCTGTACTATTTCTCTGGCCTGAGTGTTTTGCTTTGTTTATTAAATATATTTTACTTGAATTTTGAAATCATGTGTGAAGTGCATTTATCCTGATCAGTAGACTTACATTCTATTAGATTACTAAAATGTTTAGACATAAAATGAATTTTATTATTGGAAACAACAGATTCACATTTCCTATTACATTCTCAAGTTTATAGTGGATTTATATTTTCTATATCCTCTTATTTCTGTCTAAGCTGCTGTAAATAGTTTATGTTGTCTGGTTTATTTTGCTGTTGTTTTGGGAAAAGGGTCTCCAATGCTGTGCTTGGTAATCATAAAGCCATTCAAGAATCTCCCAGCTAAAGATGGTAAATGTATGGGGGATTCAAGGATAAAATAGTGCACATGTCCATTAATGCCAAGGATTCATTCCCCAAGACATACTGGTGGTACAAGAGTCTTCAGGACCACAGCTGGAAGCCTTGAGGCCTCCAGGAGTGGAGTGGCTAAGTATGAAGAGCAGGAAAGACTTCCTGCAAAAACCCAAGGGTTAGGATAATTGAAGAATCAAAAGGGGAGAGGTAGTAGGCACATCCCTGGAAGTAGCATGCTTGCTGCAATAAGGGTGCTGCTAAACCTGTTGAGCTGGAGTTTCAGGTCACTTGATCAATTGATAACTTGACATCCCGTTATTCATTGATTTGCTTGAGTGGGTGCCAGTATCATTTCCATTTGACCCTATCACGTGACAGTGTAGCCCAATGGCATCTGCTTGCTTCAGGAATAGAAATATTATCAAACCGTTCGTTCAGGGTCTTGACGAAGAAGTCTGACCATCTTGTAGGTGGGCAGCCACATGATATTTTGACGTCCAGAGGGATCCAGTCAGTAATGGTTCTAGTCCAGCAGTCATCTCCAAATCGCATTACATGTCCAGTCCAACTGATTTTTGATGCCTTGGCAAACGAGACAGCATACCTGACTCTGGATCATTGAGAGAGGTCAGAACTCCGGATTGCTTCTCTCACTTGAATGAAGCATGATATTCCAAGCATAGCTCTTTCGATTCCTCTTTGGGAGACCCGAATAGCGTCCTCATCCTGTTTTCATAGTGCCCAGGTCTCTGAGGCATATATTAATGCAGGGAGAACGGTGGAGTCGAAGAGATGTGCCCGAGCCAGATATTTCTTCCGATGCCAGTGTACGTGCATTGAAAGTACAGACAGTCATTTTAGTCCTTCTTCGTTTCGCAGCCTAGTTTAGCCCTGACATTTTATCAGGCACTCCTTGTTCGTCCTTCTTAGTGCTGCTGTATTAAGAGTTCTTTCAGGGTAGTGAAAATAAACATCGTTATTACTGGTTTTGTCATATCAAATATGCATCAGACATCTTGCCAGGCTTTGCAGTATGCAGTATACTCTCAATAGCTTGCTGGGCTTTCTGAGAGGGTGGGTCGATATTCATGGTAATTCGGAGTCTCAGGTAGTTGAAAAAATATGGGAAGAAAGAATGGAAAGGCTGGCTCTGACCAAACAGCAACACATTGACCAAAATAGTTTCTTTTGATGTTTGTGTCCCCTACCCTGGAGATATTGCAAACGCCAATTATGGGGTGCTTGTGCAAACTGATTTCCTTCTTCTTTGAATTTACAACTATAAAACTTATGTATCTTGCAATTCTTGCCCTCCATGTACTTGCCCTCGCTGTCACAACCTTGTACAGAGGACATGGCCTTGATACCACGAGCAATGTCCCCCCAACCTTGGATGGATTCCTCGGGCCTCCACCCACTGTCCCCAAGCCAGGCTTCTCAAGCTGTGAACATCCAGCATTATTCCCAGTATAGTCAAAAGGCCCTGTGGATGCAGGGGATGCCACAGTGTTAAAATGAATGACAAGCATGCCCCATAACCCTTCTACCTTCTTTTTTGGCTATCAATGCTTAAATTTTATTTATTTTACTTGAATTTGCTTAACATATTCTTGAACTTCAGTGTACAGGAGCAAAAGGCTTCATAAGTTTTTTGGAGAGATTACATTATAAATATGTATAGATATTGATACTTATGGAACAATATCAATATGTATGAACATCAGTTACAAAGAAATATATCAGTAAAATAATATCTGAAAAATGAAAAAATCATTCTCAATGTTCAAATGAAATTAATTTCATAGTTGTAGCAAATGAAATTAATTTCATAGTTGGAGTAAATAAATTAAATTTTAAAAAATTTTGGCTTGATCCATGTGAAAGGAAAGTATTTCAGAAAAATATATAAATTATTTAAAAAACTAGAATATGTTGAAATAGGTGCTGTTACTCCAAAATTAAAGTAACTGAAAAGCATAAGTAGTAGTTAATTCCAATATTCAACAGAAGACTTATTCAGGTTTCATAAATCCTACCTCAATACCTTAAGCAGTGTATTACAACTAAATTCAAGCATTCACTTATATTAACTACATTACTTTATTTAATTAATTATGCAATATCAGACAAAAGAGAGTCTAACCTCTGAAACTATATTTTTTGTCTCTAATGGTATAGGTATAGGGGTTCCTCTGGATTCTTCCGAGGCTCTATTGGGATGTTGGGCTTGGGCCAGAAGTTGCTCTCCCTCCTGGACCCCTCGTGGTCAGTGGAGCACAGGGAGTACAACGGGGAGAGCTGTAGCAGCTCTGCCAGGTGTATTGTATCTGAACTCACCATCCCAACAGAGCCTCGGAAGAATCCAGAGGAACCCCCACACCATGCTGGTAGCATTCTTCATCATCTGTAGTCCACAACTTGTCAGAGCTCCATCCAAGAGAGAAAGCCAATCTCAAGCCCAGCTTGTCAGAGACCCACCCTACAGAGAAACCTATTTCAAGCCCAGGTATGTTTCAACCAGAGACTCAGATACACTGGGCAGAGCTGCTACCAGCTCTCCCTGTTGCACTCCCTGTGCTCCACTGACCACGAGGGATCCAGGAGGGAGAGCAACTTCCAGCCTGAGCCCACCATCCCAAACAGCCTTGGAAGAATCCAGAGGAACACCCACACTGTGTTGGCAGTATTTTTCTTCATCCGGACTCCACAGCTCACAAAGCTCCATCCAAGAGTGAAAGCCAATCTCAAGCCCAGCTTCTCAGAGACCCACCCTACAGAGAAACCTATTTCAAGCCCAGGTATGATTGAACCAGAGACACAAATACACTGGGCAGAGCTGCTACCAGCTCTCCCTGTTGCACATGCGCTTTGCGGCCACACCATTTATCTATAAATTACCAAGAATATTCTTCCTACCTCTCTCAGAGAATCCAACAAGATACGGAGAGTATTCTGCCCACACAGCAGAGTCTGGCAAGCTGTCTGCTGCATATTCGATATACCAAAACCAGTAAAAACAGTGGATTCCATACTCCTAACCCTGAAAGAGCCCTAAATACAGGAGCGCTAAGAAGGACGAGCAAGGAGAGGCTGATAAAATCTCAGGGTCAAACTAGGCTGTAAAAACAAAGAACTAAAATGACTGTCTGTATTTTCAATGCATGTACTCTGGCATCAGAAGCATATATTGAGGACCTGATGGTGCAAGCACAAAAGATCAAGTACGACATCATTGATCTGACTGAGACGAGAAGGACTCATTCACATCACACTGTTTTTGACAATGGAGAAGAACTGTTCCTTGGAACATGCAATGAAGAGGCATCAGTGGTGTCGGTGCCCTTGTCAATACAAACCTGGCCATGAGCATTGATTCATTTGAGTGCCTAACAAACTGAATTGGATGATTACACTTGAATACATGTGGCTCACTGCTGGCAGTTTCTCTCTTCGTTGTCTACTCACTAGCATTCACATACAAGGAAGAAGAAATTGAGAAATTCTACATGGAACTGGAGGAGTTCTATAAAGATCACACCTTCTACAAAATCATAGTTGGTGATTTTAATGCCAAGATAGGACCTAGAAGATTGGCCAAAAAACTCCACATTGGGACCCATGGCCTAGAATGGAACAAACAGGATGAGAGTCTATCTGAGTTAATCATGTCAACCAGACCATTCAGAGTAACCCACAGTTCCAGAAGGCTGAATCTTAATGTTGGACATTGGAATCTCCTGGTGGAAAGTTCCACAGTGAAATTGACCACATCATATTCAATCAACCTTTTTTCCTGAATGGTAACTGCTGATGTCCAAAAAATTCCAAACAGGATGGGACCACCATCTCCTTCATGCAAAATTCTACTTCACTGAATGGGAAGAAAGGGCTGCAATGTTTAAGAAGAAAACTCCCAGAATGACCACCAACTGGGTACTCTTTGGCACCATTGTGGCAACATGGGAAGATATCATCATTGATGACATTGATGAAGAATACAACTGGTTGATTCAGCACCTCCATGATTGTGTGAAGAATGCCGAGAGAGAGAGAGAGAGACTAGAGAGAGAGAGAGAAAGCCACAAAAGGATGCCTGTCTTCAAAAACTCTCAAGCTCATTTGACAAAGTGACAAGGCGCAGCCTCAGGAAACCATAAGTGAAAGTCCAAGATCACAAAGCAGTGCAGAGAAGCAATGAAGGAAGACCTCAAAGAGAGAAGAGCAGCAATATTTGCAGATGCAGCAGAAGCCAGGAAAAGCATTCGCAACACCCACCTATCCTCCGCCAACTATAAGACCAAGATGACTGCCCTTGAAATCCTGATCAATCTATCACCTCTTCCAGAAAGTCAATGGAGAAGTTTATCCATGACTTCTACTCAGATCTCTTTGATAGCCAAATCCATCTGCCCACATACCAAATTCCACAGGATTGATATGTCCTTCCCAACATTCTCCCTTCTGAAATCTGACATGCCGTTTCGATGTTAAAAAAGTAAAAAATGCCTGGTCCAGACAAAGTCAAACCCAAACACCTGAAGAATCTGCAGTCAGTACTTATCAATCTGGCTCGGCTCTTCACACACTACCTGTCCGAATGCAAGGTGCCCTCCCAATTGAAAGCCAGCAGGCAGTTCTACTGTTCAATAAGGGAGCCATCCACAACATTGGTAACTATCATCCCATTAGCCTGTTCTCCATCATCTACAAGCTGTTCACACACATCATCCTGAACAGGATTGGTAGAGCATTAGATGAAGGGCAACCATGTGAGCAAGCTGACTTCCATAAAGGATTATACATGACCAAACATATTCACATTGTAACCAAGGTCATTTAAGTTTGTAGGGAATTCAAGATGCCACTGTCTAGTGTTCTTTGCTTTAAAGAAAGCCTTTGATTCTGTTGAGACTGAAGCGGTCATTGAAGCCCTATCAAAACAGGGCGTTCAAACTCAATACATCAAGATCCTTCCTGAGCTGCATTACAGGTTCACTACCAGGATCTCACCATACTACATGGAAGTGATAATTGATATAAAAAGAGGGGTTCGGCAGGGTGATACCATTTCATGAAACTTTTCAGTGTCACCCTCAAGAACAACATGTGAAAATTAGAGTGGGATGCAATGGGAGTGAAAATAGATGGTTGGCAGCTATACCACCTCCGCTTAGCTGATGATATTGTTTTAATAACACCAAATATTAGCCAAGCAGCACAAATGCTGGCAGACTTCAACCGTGAATATGGAAAGATAGTTCTACAGCTTAATCTCAACAAAACAATGCTTCATGAAAAACAAACTAGTTCCAGAAGCTCCATTCACCTCAATGGAACAAACATCTCTGCATGCAGCAGTTATGCGTACCTAGGTCAAGAACTCAACATGGCAAATGACCTAGCACCTGAGCTGCACAGCAGGAAGAGATGGTGTGGAATGCCTTCAAGAGCATCAAAGAAATAGCTAAAACTATTTATCTATTTGACATTGACATTTATGACAATTGTATATTTTGATAATTATGTAAAACACCTATTCAATATTTTATGTTCACAGAAGCAAATCTGATAAAAATATGTGTTTTAGCCATTTCTTCAATAAGAGTGTCTGAATGTCATCGTGGTTATGTAAAATTATTAAAAAGTACTCTTCAGCAGCCAGAGAGATAGATTGGCGCTTAAAGTGATTGCCTTGCAGCGAGTGATGTGTGTTTGATCACTGGCAATACGTCTGGTCCACCAAGTCCCTCAGGAGTGATCTCTGAGCACAGACCAAGAGTAAGTTCTGAGCACCCATAAATATGTACCCAAACAAACAGCGCAAATACATACACCAGTACCTAGTAGTACTTAACTACAGTTTTTGATAATCACTCCCATATATATTATTTCCACCATTAATGATAATTATTTTAATATTGACTTAGCTCAAGTTGTACGTCTTCTCTATGTATTTTATTTATTTGAGTCGCTTGTCAGGGTTTATTATATCTGAAACCCTATATACCACTGAACATTTTCAGTATAGAGTCAGAACTAATAAATTTTTAGATCATAGTATAATTTCTTCAAAATATGCAAAATATGCCCATAGGAATTTATGCATCATGTACAACTGATGTAAGATTGTTGAAAATAAGGTAAAATCTTGTGCCTTAGTTGGTAATCTGGAATAGTATGATTGAGTAACAAATCCTAAATTCTCAATTTTTCTTCTGAGTTACTCCTTTTCCAGTATGACTAATAATTTTTCTAAGCAAGGTAGAAAACTATAGTTTTCATAGGTAACTCTAGTTGACTTATCAATATAATTTAATTAGAAGAAGGCAGTAGAAGTTAGTGTAGTTATATATAGATCTTTAGAGACCTTTACTGCTTCAACTTCATTACAGAAGCCTCACTGGACAATATAACTTAGACCATTAAAACTTGATACAGGACCAAAGGCCACATGGAAAACTGTAACTGTCGCCACAGACAATACTATCCTGGACCAGATAGCTACCACAACTCAGGAGTTGATTTCAAACTCCTGAGAAAGAAAAGTGAGTGTACTCCAGCCAAGCCCAGGTTTGTGGAATTGCTCAGAACCTTTAGCTTCATGGGAGAAAATGTAACTTTAAGTCAATATGTCAGCAGTTTTCAACGTGCTGTCTCAGGTCACCTGGGATACCTAATACCTTTTCTGGGAAATTTCAAAATCAATACCACCATGAAGAGATATGAAGTCTCTACTTTTTCTTCTAGTTTTCATTCTGTCAAGGATGCAATGTAGAGAGTTTTCCACAGAAAATATTGCTTTGATATCAAAATAGTGATTGCAAAGACAGATATATGAATTCAACAGCTATCTAGTAAAAATCACAGCAACAAAATGAAATGTAGAACAATGATATAGTCTCTATTAATTTTGAACTACATAGATAAAAATGACTTTACATTTTTCTTTTTTTGTTTTGTATTTGTGGGGTCACATTCAGCAATCCTCATGGGTTATTCCTGGCTCTGCTCTTAGTGCTAACTTGTGTTGGCTCAAGGTAACATCTAGGGTGCTAAGTTTCCAACTGGGTCAGGTGTGCAAGGAAAGTGTCCTACTCATTATATTATGGCTCTATCTCCCTAAAATTTTTTTCAAAAATGATATTTATGCTTCAAGAGATTTAATGTTGATGTAAAAGGAAATGTCCACGACTTCAAAATTATGTTTTAATTACTAGTATGGAAAATAATCACAAAAACATGAAGATACTATTTTGATTTACCAACAATTTTAAGTAAAGGATAATTATAATAAAATGTGAAAGTTCTGTACCTTTGTATTTTTATATATTTTTGTCTGTGTTGAGACTACACATTGTTTCTTAAGTAAAAACAGAAACAAAAGCAAAAATTCCATAGATCATTGTCCCTCAAATTTGCTCAGTACTATGCGGCAATCCAGAAATTTGAAAGCCATAAGCTGTGGGCAGTTTCATTTCTTGAGTAATATTAAATCATTTTTAGACTTATTGTTTTATAGTTGAAACATGATACTTCTTTTTCAAAACACATAGATAAATATGGACCAAAAATGATTTATCTAATCTACACCAAATGTTCACTTGCTGAGTTTATGAATAGCAATAATTTCCATGGAATGTAAGTTGAGAATTTTATCTAAGAGAAAATCCATTAAAAGTTTTACCAAATGCAACTTAAGGTTGAAGACTTAAAAATACTAGTGGAATTGTGATAATGATGCCCTTGGGGAAGATAAGTTTCTCATATATTTTATCCTATAGATAAAAACTAAGGCATTTTGATCTAAAAACATATTTGTACTCTGATATTACACACAGAAATGATATGTGAGAGGATGACTACTCAATTCCTGAGAAGTCAGATTTATCAGGACTGTAGACAGGTAATATGGGAACATTTATCCACAGTGATGAAATGATTGTAGAGAATGAACATTTTCTATACAGTTTATATTTCATATTACAATTTATAACAATTCACTGATATATATCATGCAACTGACTAGGTCTATTACACATAAAGATAGCTTTTCTGTGACTGTTTTCTATGGTTTTTTGTTCTAACTCTTTGGCGTAGGTAACTGGAGTAATGGAAATTCGGGAAGTAGAAAATATGAGTGGGTAATTCACATCTTAATACACCAAAATGAAAAACAAACCAGCTACATACAATACAGATATCTGGGAAACAATGATTACTGACTATTAATTGCTAGCAAATGTATTTGCAAAAGCAATAGCAAAATAAGTGTCTAGACAGAAAGGTCTGGTTTAGGGGCATATGCCTTATGTGAACAAGGTTGCAAAACATTATCCTGGGAACTTATATATCCTTGAACACGCCACATATGTCTCTGTAATTCTCCCTCCCAAATATTACTGGAGGGACTCTAGTTGACCTCTAGCATCACTCGCCCAGAGCTTGATTTATAAAACCTAGTTAGTGAATATGCAAGAAGTGAGCTCCGGCCTTCTGAGACTTACTTAGATATTTTCCCTCCCTGTAAAACATTAAAGTTCTAATAGCAATATAAAACAGCTTCTGAATATGAATTCCATATGAATTTATTACAATTTATATCTTAAATTATATTTTTCCTCTCTAAAGTGACAAGCTGTTGCAAAGTGAGTGTTTTTGCAACAGTATTTCATATTACACTTGTCAAAAAATAAATTAAAGCCGGGAAATAACATGTGCACCATTTAAAGATAAAACAAATCTATTTTTCATTAAAAATACATGAACATTTTAATACTATGTTTTACAAATAAAACTACCTAATTCAAACCACTGTAAAAGTGCAAGCCTCCAAACAGTGTAAACAGAAAATTAAAGTTGTTAATACAGGAAAAAACCCTATAAGAACTTCTTTTAAGATATGTCTCTCCTAGAAGTAAAAAGAAAAGACTTTTTATGTATTCTGCCCAACTTTAGGCCCCTTTCTAAGTAAAAGAGTCTGTGAGATAAATTTTAAATAGCAACCCTTTATGAATATTACAATAACTCAAAGAGTATATCAAGGTTGTATACTTGATTAGTCTAAGAGGTTAGAAGAATTGCAAATTATGCTTCTCTGTTTTTGTTAAAGGCACAATCAAAGACTATACCTATTTTCTCTGTGACAAAGCTTCATAGTTTTGTAAGATTAAGAGACAAAGTCCTAGGTTCTTGAAAGAGAAATAAGTAATTTGAGGCATATAGAAACTATGACAGAAAAGTTTGTTGACTCAGAAATAAGAAATTAATCAGAACTATGGTTTCAGCAGAGTTCAATTATTTAAGTTGAGTCAAAGAAAAATTTCCATTTATATTTCTGGTAATGGCAAAGAGCAATTAGTACATTTATAAACTGAAAACACTATTTTTTGCTACAAGCAAGTATAATGGTTATTTAAAGCTAGTGTAAATGTTTGAATGAAAATGTAGTGGCGAGGTGACAGATACAGAGAGACCCCTCTGCAATCTCAGACCTAGGTGAGAGGGCACATCTGTGTATTTAGAAGTGTGGAACCCAGTCACTGAATTCAAACTGTGAGCCCAGGAACTATGCCAGTGCACAGTCCCTCATCCACCAGGCAGAAAGGCCGCAGGGCGTGGCTTCCCTGTGCATGCAGTTAATCTCCCCTTCTATATTGCATTGGATTCATTTGTTGACCTCTTATACTGATCTTCACAAGAGGGCAGTCTTGACTACTACTTGACTCTTCACAAGAGGCAAACAGTCCATTAGCCTATTCCAATAAGTATGCCTCCACAAACTAACAAAAACAACGGTGAACAAAAGAATCAATACCACCCAAATCTAAAAGAACAGTGAGTTCAGGACAAAGAAGGTGTCTGCTGAATCAGAGTTCGAGGATCCACATAAATCACACAGGAGTACCAAAGATGAAGATAATATTTTGAAGGACAAAGAGGAGACAACCATTTACCAGGCTCCCCCGGAGTCCTCCTTGGCACAAAAAAGGGAACACGGAAAGTGTTCTGGAAGAATCCACCTCCAGATTACCATGGCATCATGGTGAAATACCACTAATACCACCACGAGGAGTAGATGAAGAAAAGAACCCTGAGACCTCAACATGGTCTCAACTCACATACATGATCTCTCTGATAAAGGATTCAGAGATGAAATGGTGAGCATGTTTAATAAGTTCAAAGAAAGAGTGGAGTGGCTGGAGCTATAGTCCAGTGGGCAGGGCCTTTGCCTTGCACACAGCTGACCAGGATTCTATCCCCAGGCATCCCATATGGTTCCCTGAGCATTGCCAGGAGTAATTCCTGAGTGCAGAGCCAGGAGTAACCCCTGAGCAATGCTCAGGAGCAATAACCCTGAGCAATGTTTGTAAGAGTGGAACAAACATCCAATAAAATAAAGGAGGACATGAATGAAGCAGAGGAACAGATATTAAGCTCCCATTTGACCAGAAATACCAATTCTAGGGCTATGCTCTGGGGGCCCTCAAACACAGCAAAAACACTTGTACTTCTATGTTCATTGTAGCACTATTCACAACAGCCAGAATCTGGAAATGATCTGAGTGACCAAGAACAAATTACTGGATAAAGAAACAATGGTATACATCTACACGATGAAATACTATGTAACTATTAGGAAAAAATTGAAGTCATAAAATTTGTCTATAAATGGATGGGCATGAAGAGTGTTATGCTTACTGGTGAAATGAGTCAGAAGGTGAAGGACAGATATAGAAAAACTGCATTTGTTTGTGGGATATAAAAATAGTTTGAGACTAATATACAAGACCAGGGTAAACAAGGACCTGGAGGATTGATCAATGGTTGCGATCTATCACAAATGTGTGTTGGGTGGAAGGTAGGCAAGATAGAGGAGGGACCAGTATGACAATAATAGTTGAAATGGTTACTCTGGACACGAACTGGGTGTTGAAAGCATGTAAAGGGGTATACATGAAACCCTTTGACTATCTGCATTGGAGACCACATGTTCTGTTCATTGACTATCAGTTCAGCTTCATGCATCGGTAGCATTTAACAGTTTATTTTTATTTCATAACTTGCTTCTTCTTGAAGTGTTAGGCTTTTGTCCCCTAATTAAAACAACCAAGTAGTATTTTTTGTGAATTAAAAAATATCCAGTAAATATCTATTATTTTGTTTTCATCTTGCTGTTGTTAATTTGGTGTTGCTCAGGGCTTGCACCTAACTTTGCCCTAGCTGGCCTCAGGGAACCATATGGGGTGCAGGGATTAAAGCTGGGCTGGTTGTGAGCAGAGTAAGGCAAGCATCCTACCAGCTATACTATCTCTTCAGCTCCAATGTTCTCCAGATTTTAGAATTAAAGGAAGTACTGTTCAAGAAACAACTTATCTGCATAAGATTAATGAGCAAAAGTTGTCAGTTAAGGCATAAAGTAACTGTTAGACAATTTGAATTGCAGAATATCTTTGACATTATATATTTTTAATGTAGGTCCTTAGAATTCTATTGTGAACAAATAAAATCTCACCTTAAGAAAGAAGCTGTCATAATCTGTCCTGTACAGAATGTTCATACACTGAAAATAGAGAAAATTTCATGTTATTTATTCAAAATGTTGGCTTGTTATTTCATTAATAAAAGTAAAATTAAATTTAATCATGTAATTTTGTATTCCTTTGCAACTTGAGCACACACATACATACATATAAATAAATGTATGTATGTCTGTGTCTTCTTAATTGAAGTTAAATATAAAACAAATATTTTAATACACTTTATATATGAATATATAAATAGATTTCCCATTTATATTATTAATATTAATGAAATTAAATCTGTGAAGCATATATTTTATATTAAGTATATATATATATATATCTTAGCATTACTATTGGCTTTATTTCAGTAAAAGAACAGGCATGTTTCATGCTATTCTACTAAAACACAGATTACTTGCCCTTAGGAAACAACTTCAGTACTCATTATCTAGTTTCATTCACATAGGCTAGCTTGTTACATGTTTTTTCATGTTATTGATTTTTCCATCATATAAAAAGACTTACAACATTGAAGAGATTGCTCCTGCTACCACATTATAAATTCATTGCCTGGAACACAGTTTACTATTGAACGGTTGCCAGACTATGTTAACAAAGATATTTAGAAGAAAATTGTACAGGTGTAACACAATGAATACAAGAATAAGGGTTTCTAAACACAAAATGTTAGAGATATGTGTGAATCTCTAAGTAAAGATAGATTTAAGGTATGTATTGTATATTGCATTCTTTTTCTTTGCTATACTTAAAAAGTATTATATTCTTAAAGATCCATTGCAGTTAACTACGGGCCATTTAGATGCCACAAAAGAACTAGTTATGCCATTTTCTCATGTGTGATACCATCTTTTTAAATGATGCTGGTCAAATATGAAAAATCACTCTCTTACGACATTAAAGGTCTATATCTCCTAACACCTTCCTCCAATTTTCTCATGCCAATTTATGAGTGCCATGGTCAGTTTTTGTGATAAACTATATCCTAAACCTTCTGTAATTGCTATATATTTCTCTAATTTTTTGTATGTAGCTTCTTCTATACACAGAAATGAAAGTTGCAATTACAGATATCTATTTTTGTTTTTTCTAATCTAATTTATTTTATTAAGAAATTATGAATTACAAAGTTACTTAAGACTGAGTTTCAGACGTACAATGTTCCAGCAACAAACCTTTACCAGCATCCACTTCCCTTTACCACTGTGCCCTGCCTTCAATAACCCTACCACCCTCCCCACCCGTGTCTCTAGTAGGTTCGTTATTTATTTATCAGCATGGTGGTTTACATACTGTTACTTAATGTATTTCATTCATGGCACCTTCTGACTCCATAGCCTTCTCCAGACTGACCTCTTCTCTCACTACTGTCACAATTAAAATGTCCTCATCTTTGCCTTAGCCCTCAGCCCCACCTATTATACTTCTCTCCCCTGTGGTCTGCATCCTACTGAATACCAGTTTTCAGTTTCTCTGACTTTAGGGAATTTGTTATCCCCCTACTATATTTCTTTATATCCTGCAATTAACAGTGGTCATTCTGTGTCCAAATTATTCACAGAAATAATTGTAAATTTTGAAATATAGATTTTCAAGATGATGAAATATAAGCTAATGAAAAGTATGTGTAACTTGCATTTCTGAAGATACAAAAAGTGTTTTTGATATGTTTGAATACACATTCAATACCTTACATTTTTTGATAACTTTCAGTAATATGTCAGCTATTTCTATAATGCATGTTAAATTTTTTAAAAAAGCATTTATTTTCTGCAATAGTCCAAGACAATTCCTTTGTAAGCATATAAGCAGCCTCAAGAATCAAATCAAACATACTCTATCATTCAGTAGAATTTACTGCCTATAAGGAACACAACACATGCTGGGAAAGTGAAAGACAGAAAATTTATCTTTCTCCAAAGAAATCGATGTTCATCTGAATCTACATGCATTCCTTTTCCTTCAGATCATTGTCGATGGGAATTTTACAGGGAAAAATGGGTTAAAATGACTGTACTTCACTGTCAAGAGAAACTTATGGTCAAGGATATGTCTAATTCTCAAGGCTTTCATCATGAATATTTTATAAGCCTCACTGATCTGTCCTATGTAGAAGAAAAATTTATCTTTCATCTGTGCAAACGCTGGCTGCCTAGTAATGGATTTCATTTCTGTAAGCTGAGTGGTGAAATGCAAACGGCAGCAAAGCTAAGAGGAGGCAAAGTGTTCATTTCTTTTACTGGAGTCTTGCTGCACTTTACTAGAGATGTAGACTCAGCCAAGCAAAGAGAAAGATCTTTGGGGAACTATGAAGATTTTGACTTCTGTGCCAATATGCTTTGGCCTACCCAGGAGAACATTCAAGTTTTATGCTGACTTCTCAGTGAGTGGATCAGCTACAGTGACTATTTCTAACTTAAAATATTCCCAAGAAAGTTTGGAATGTTGAAAACTCATTAGTTCAAACAGACATGAATATTTCCTTACAACTAAAGAATGGATTGGTGGTCTTTGAAATTTCAAGCTGCTGGGGCTGGAGCAATAGCACAGCGGTTACGGCATTTGCTTTGCAAGCAGTGGACTCGGGTTCGATACCTGACATCCCATATGGTCCCCTGAGTGCTGCCGGAGTAATTCTTGAGTGCAGAGCCAGGAGTAACCCCTGAGCATCCAAAAAGCAAAAAAAAAAAAAAATCAAGCTGGAAGGCAGGACATTGTGCCCCTCTGCTGAGTGTAGTTTATCTTTCCTGAATTAAAGATGCCACGCAGGCCTGTGTGCTTGAAAATTTCATGTGGTTGAATAAATAGTACTGGAAAATATATTTAATGAATAATCATAAATATTATGCTTCCAATAACTATTCCTTTGGCAGTAAATACAGAATTTATAAACACTTAGAATGAAAGTGTTTATTTTCTTCAATACAGTTAATCCTTAAAAATTCTGAGCTGGTCTGTGTAGTTAACATCCTGATCTCCTAGAACTTAGAGTGCATCCTATTTTGGGGGCGAATAATTATATCTTGGACTCTTGTACCACATTGGCAAGTAGTAGCTATTTAATAGTTATCTTTAGTTTTATTAATTTCTATTTACAAATTTTAAAATATTCTTCAGTGTTTTCTAGTTTGAAATTGATATTTACTTGATATTTACTTTTATCAAATAAATACATTGATAAAAACTTGCATAAAAGCAGGGCCAGAGAGATAGTACAGCATACAACTGTATGCCTAGCATACAGCCCTATGCCTTGCATACAGTTGAACTGGGTTCAATTCCAGCATTCCATATGGTCTCCAGAGCCCACCAGAAAACATTACAAAACATTTCTGATAGTAGAACTATAAACACAGATACCTCATGGGCTAATGTAATAATAGCACAGCAGGTAAAGCACTTGTTTTGCATGTGGCCAACTCAGGTTCAATCCTAGTTATCCCAGATAGTAACCCAGTCTGCCAGGATTTACTCTGCAGCACATAGCCAAAAATAACATCTGAGGACCACTCAATATGGCCCAAAACAAAAAAAATAACACATACATTGGAAAAGTGTACAGAAATCTCAATAGAAGAAAGATCTGGTTAAGAAGGATAGGGTTTAGAATAGCTGAGAATAAAGAAGACTTGTTTACAAAAAAATGCACATGATGGCTTCTAAGTGTATGTAGTGCAACCCACAATGTGTAAGAGAAGGAAAAGAGAGAGAGGGAGAGAGAAAAGAGACAAAGAACCTGCCATTTAGGCAGACTATGGGAGGAGGGAGGGAATTGGGGACATTGGTGGTGGGAAATTGGCACTGGTGGAGGGCGAGTTGCTGGAACACTATGTGACCGAAACCTCCAAACATGAACAACGTTGTAATTGTATATCTTACGGTGGTATAATAAAATGTTTAAAAGTAAAAAAATAAAATAGCTACCATTCAAAAAAAAAGAACACTTGTTTATAAGAAATATGAAATCCAATTTTCACATTTATCTTTTTTGATAGAAAAGGAGAAGGTTCTCATGAACTAAAAGGACTGAAAGTCAACACTCATACTAGTACAATATAAGCATTGAAACCAGAAGTGTATCAATGTTACTTTTCTTTTAGCTATGTTTTGCCTGTAAGCATTAAAGAGTTGGGGAGCTTATGGTGAATCTGAAGAGGGGTAAATATGGTAACATCTAACACTACTTTTTTTTTTTTGCTTTTTTGTTGTTGTTTATTTAGGAGGAACAGAGTCAGTGGTGCTCAGGACTGAATCCTGTCTCTGTGCTCATAGATCACTCCTGCTAGGACTTAGGGAATCATTTGTGGTACCAGGGATCAACCTAGCAGAGCCTCAGTGCAGAATATGTGTCTATTCACTGTATGTGTACAGGTCCAAACACTACATAATTACATGCATCAAAATCATTGGGAATAGTTTTGAATTAAGGCAACTATTTCCTCAAAAAGACAGTAGAATTGCCTTTTTCTGCACTTTAAGTTCCAAGAAATGTGCATGCAGTCAACAGCTGCACTTTTAATTTTTTAGTATATCATTATAAAAAACTATATGTTGTTTATGCAAGCCAAAAAGAAAAACGTTTAGATAACTCTGATTCTAAAATAATGTTCTAAAATGCATATCTGGCTAGATTAATCTTGCCCCTGATCTTTTAGTTTCATGGTCGGTTTGGTTAAATAAATTTTACAGCCATTTATTTTACTCCCATCAAGAAGTCTTGATTCAGCCACCCTAAACTACCTGCCATTTTTCAAATACAGTTCGTATGAACTTTCATGCTTCAGTGCTTTTGAACATATATTCCATTTTCCTAGATAGACCTTTATCAATTGTTGTTTCTGTTAGAAGACTCTTAACCCTTTAAAATGATGAAGGGCTCATTTATTGAGAATACAATTAGAGGAGTAACTATTCTTTCTGCAATCTTTCTGTGAATGCCTTTATTTTTCTCATAAATATAAACTTAGAGGCAGGAATTATACCAGTTCATATCTATGATTGAAACATAATAGATTCTATAATTGTTAACTTATGAATACAGTGAATTAGTATGGCTTTTTTCAACTAATAGGTGATTTTCGGGAAAACACAGCAAGATTTGATTAAAAAAATTCAATTCTTTGCACTATTTGAAGAAATATGATAGTTTTACTTATCATCTGATAGTTCTTCAGGGATTGATTTAAAGTTTTACATAAATGCATAGAATTTAAAATATAAACTTTAGCCTAATTACCTCATTTCTTTGCTAGGCAATTACTAAACTTTTGCCTAAGTATATAGTTTTCATTAAAGAGATTATAAATGAAATATTAAGTATAGATATAGTTATAAGTATTTAAGTATAGATATATTTATATATCAAATTTATTATGAATAGTAACCTGGGATGTAAATGATCCAGAAAATTATAGCATTTCTTCATAATAACTTAAAATTTAAAATGTTCTTATAAATTCACTAGAGTTCAAGCAAACTAAGAAATCTCAATAGAAGGCATTCTTTTTTAGTAGTTTGTGCCAATAATACAAATCTTCATATAACCTATACAAGCATTTTGTCTCAAGAGAATTAAATACTCAAACTCCTTTCATAAACTCAGGAAGAAAAATAAATAGAAATATCTTGATAAGAATATTTTCTTCCATAGTCCACATGGAATTCTACATAAAGAAATTAAAATTTTCTATAAACTTCATAGTATGAAATATAAATTTAGAAGATGAAATATTTCATACATTATTGCTATGGGCACTTCCATTTTATAAATAAAATATGAGCTGTTTTATGTTTAACTTTGTCACAAAAGATCTTGAACTTTTGCTGAAATATATGTGAATATATACACATATATATGTGCACACACATATGTATCTTCTTATATACATATTTGTATTTGTATATATTATATAAACATATACATCACTTGATCACTTGACTTGACTTCCCATAGATCATCGATTACTCGAGTGGGCACCAGTAACATCTCAATATGTCCTGTCACATGTGAGATAGCCCAAGGGCATCTGCCCACTCCAGGAACATAAAGAGCCTCAAACCATTCCATCAAGTCATGGAAATGAGGTCTATAATTGTTACTTGTATTTGGCATGTCAAATACGACCCGGGTAGCTTGCCAGGGTTTGCCGTGCAGGTGTGATAATCTTCTAGTCACCTCAAGACTTGAGCATTTATTGATGAAAGCGCGGCTGAGCCAAGCTGCAATAGCTCTTCTGCTGGGTGGAGTTCTGATGAGAGGGGAGTCTGGATGTGGAAAATGGCGGCCTTCATGGTATGGGGGGTTCCTCTGGCTTCTTGCAAGGCTCTACTGAGGTGGGATCTAGGACTAGAACCCGCCAGTCCCCCGGGATGCCTCGTGATCAGCTGGGCACAGGGAGAGCAAGTAGCAGCTCTGCCCCGTGTGTGAGTCTCTCATAATTCCTCATTCCCCATAAACTCTCCAGTTTGATGCAAATAGAATGATAGTTGAAGTGTCCGAATGAGAAAGATCCTGAAAGAACCTGGTGCTAAAATACATTGAGTCTAAGATTAAACTGCGGCGGCAGAGCCACTGCGCGCCTGCACAGCCGTGGATCTGGAGTCTGTCTTGTGGCAGTTGGCTGTGTATGTATAAACATATATATGTATATATATATATATACATATATATATTCATAAAAGTACCAATTGGGCCAACTCTGGAATAAATAAAACACATCTTTAGGCTGGTCATAGCAGATTGGTGACTAGTTGCTGGCTACTGGTTTAAACTTATTTTAAAAAGCAATTGGGTTAACCATAATCTTTCCTATGATTATGTCTTGAGATGTATGTTATTTTGATTTATAACCCCTTCACCTTTACAGATTTTGCTATGCATAGTGGAAACATTCTCAGAAATGTTTTATTCACCACATCTCATAAACTTTGTATGCAGCAATTATGATTACTTTTAAAGAAACAAACTATACAGATTTTATTAAACTTTGTTTTGGAGTTTGTATGTGCATGTGTGTGCAGGTGTGTATGTGTGTGTTTTGAGCCACTCCCAGTAGCAGTATTCGGAAGCAGTTTCAGGACAAAAGTGTCACTAAGGACTGGATTAATATTAGCTATTATTACAAGCAAAGCTAATGCCTTAACCCATGTATTCTGTCTCAGGCCCCTTGATTTAGTATTTTGTGAGACATTCTACTCTTTATGCTCACAATGCATAACTAAAGATGATCATATTTCTTTCTCTGAACTATTTCATTCCTCTTCAATTACTTAACTAGGAAAAGTAAATTTTGTTTAGTTTTGCTTTTTTCAATAACTTTTTCTTATTTTATTTTTTCTTTATATAGTGTTATTAATTTTAATTTAGAGTGAAGCTTTGAGTTGCAATTAGGTTTTCTTTAGTTTTACAATTAACAGTGCTACAGGGAAGAGTCTGAAGTTAATGTGATCATTAAAATTTTCTTTTGTTTGTTTCTCGTACTAAGAATATAGCCTAGAACATCACACATACAAGACCTGCTTTTAGCACTGAACTACAATTTTTCAATTTATTTTCATTTTATGATGCTAAAATGTAAAGTTTTAATGTAAGACATCCTGGCCCTCGAGATGTTGCAGGTGTGGCTGAAGTGTCCGGCTGCGTCGACAGGTGACAGACAGGAGACAAACTTAGGCTTGTCTACACCCATGGCTCTACCCCGTGGGCCTTGGATTGCTGATGATCTGACATAGAAAAAGTCAGGGCCCCCTGGGATAAACCCAGAGCCACGAAATAGCCTGGAAAACTACCCGTGGTGTATTCGATATGCCAAAAACAGTAACAATAATGGACCTCATTCCCAATGAATCAAACGTTATTGGCGCCCGCTTGAGCAAATCGATGTACAATGGGAAGACAAGTGATACAAGTGAATGTAAGACATATCTTATGTCTTACATTATTTCCTTTATCCTGTTCCTAATGAAATCACACATCATGTACATACACATTCATGAGAATCTTGCTTTTCCTTTTGTTTCCTGTTAAATCTAGTAGTAAAGCTAGGAGTCTGAGACTTAGACATTAATAACAAATTCATTTTTTTGTAGGTTTATTTTTGTTTTGTTTTGTTGTCCAAGTGCCTGTGCTCAGGGCTTCTTTAATACTTTGTGCTCAGGGATCACTCCTGATTCTTCTTAGATGACTATATGGGGTTCCAGAGATGGAATCAGGGTTGGTTATCAGAAAAGCAGCTCCCTGACCACTGTACACTCCCTTAAAAAACTGCATCAGCTGTACTTTCCTTGGAAACACTCTCTCCACCCTGCTATCCTGACCAAAGCCAGCTATGGAAATGCAGTCGAAAGTCTGAAAACCCGTTGGAATGTATTCTATTTTCTCCACTTCTGTCCGATTCTTAGTAAAAACAAAGTGTTGTGTTTGGTGAGCGTCTTTGAAAAATGTAGTCAAAACTGTGCTTTTGTTTCATGATGGAGAATCTTTGGATTCCTATTTTATCACTCTAAACATGTGATTATTTATAGATTATAAAAAATTAAGCAGACTTTTGCTTATATTCTTGAAAAACAATCATCTCCTTTTTCTTATGCTGTAGTGTGCTTAAATAATGAAACAAGTCATGAGATGATTTTTACTATAGGTAAAAGTCATTCGTTTTGCAATTCTATTATTTTTTTGTTTTAATTCTGTGAGGATTTAAGAATATAATTATTGTAGCTTACCTGACTTATTCTCAAATGCTCTTTTAATAATAATTTCTCCAAAAATATCTGCAAAACTTGACTCAATTTTGAAATTTTACTTATTCATTTTTTTCTATGACCTATTATCTGTACTAGAAATATCTCCAATCTTATTTTTTTTGTAATGTAGCACTAAAGGAGTTAAGAACCGTTTAGTTTCTAGGGTGCTGGCCTTGCACATGGTTGACCCAGATTCCATCCCATTCTCCCAATATGGACCTCAAATCCTCAAGCAGAGAGGTAGAAACATGCCTTGAGCACTGCTGAGTGTGGTCCCAAGACAAAACAAAACAGAACAAGACAAACAAAAGTTTGCTTTGAGCTGCAGAAGATGGATAGACAAAGACATATATACAATATTCTTATTATCAGTTGAAATTTACAAAAAAATAATTTTGTGTTTGGGCAGCACTTTGTGATGCTGAGGGATAACTTTGGCTCTGAGGTCAGAGATCATTACGGCAGGTGTTCTAGGACCATGTAGGGGAATGGGGATCAAACAGCCTAAATCTACTACATGCAGATATTATCTCTCTGCCCCATTCTCATTATTACCTAAACTATCATTCAAGTTATCCAAGGTAATTAGAGCTCAGTCTCAAATTCCATATCATTTTCATCAGAAATACTTGTTTGCCTTTTTTTTAAAAGTTATTAAACATACTGAGGGTGGAGGAAAGAGCTAGAGTGCTTGAGGGCCAAAAATCATTACGTGAGTTACTAGGCTGAGAGATGCTGCTAACCTAATTGTTCAGACCTGCTTAGGCCAATCTATGTAGTAGACCTCAGGCCAGGCAATTTGGAGGCTGCTAGGGCCATGTATGTGCTTCTTGCAGAGAGGATCTGATTGAATGAGATGACTTTCTCATTCAAAGCATGTACTCCGAACTTCTCAGCTATCTCCCTTACCCATGACCTTAGTTTTCTAATAATATAACTCATGCAAGGCATGTACTCACCCTCTCCACTATCTCTCTGACCCTGACCTCACTATTAGAATAATACAACCATGACTTACTAAAAAGACTGTTCTTAGTTTGGCACAATTTATATGCTTTTAACCATGTATATAATTATTATTTTAACTCATATCTCTACTTTTACAATCTTGCCTCCTTTTCTACTCCTCTAATCTATACTAGGGTAATTAGAGTAACCTTACTAAAAAGAGTCAGATAACCTAATTCCATTACACAAAATTTTATAATATTTTATAATTTACTTTGAAATACATGCTCTTAAGTGATTTCACAGATCTGGTCCTCTCCTTGATCTTAGCTACTTCCTATTCCCCACCTCTGTTTCCTTCACAGGCAGTCACATTATCTTCCTCCCTCTGTATTATGTCTATGTGTATATGGCTCTAAAAATAAGGAATTTGCCCTGAATGTTCCAATTTTCAAAAGTAATATGTCACTACTATAACATTTATATTTCAGTTGCTATTTAAATTTAAATATTACACAGATACCCAGGGCAAAGCTTCTACTGACTCTCCCTGTGCTCTGCTGATCATGAGGCTTCTGGGAGGGAGGGTGAGTTCTAGCCCTAGCCCACCATCCCCATAGAGGATCAGAAGAAGCCAGAGGATGATGTCAGCCATTTTCAACATCCGGACTCCACAGCTCATCAGAGCTCTACCCAAGAGAAAAGCCAATCTCAAGTCCTGCTCATCAGAGTCCCACCCTATAGAGAAGCCTATTCAAGCCCAGATATACTCAAACCAGAGCCACAGATACATGAGGCAGAGCTGCTACTGGTTCTCCCCCTTTTACGTGGCCAGGCAATTCATCAGTGCATGAATGAACTGAGAGTCTACCTGCTGCCAAGAGTATCCCACCTATGTGGCAGCTCCTGGCAAGCTACCCGTGTCATATTCAATATGCCAAGTACAGTAACGATGATGGACCTCATTCCTATGACCTGACCAAATGGTTTGAGGCTCTTTTTATTTCTGTTGCAAGAAAATGCCCTAGGGCTACACTGGCAAGCGGCAAGGACCAATGGAGACATTACTGGTGCCCATTCAAACAAATAGCAAATCGATGATCAACTGGGAGATAAGTGTTAAAAATGATCTAAATATTGTGGTCTACCATAATCATTAAGCAAAAAATTCTTCCTCTCAGGTGGGCATTCTGTTACCCTTCAACTTTTATTATTATCACTTTTCTGTAACATTAAATTCCATGTAATATTTCATGCTATTCACTTATTTATCTTATTTTTCTTTTTTTTAGATGATTATGAACCTGGAAACAGTAATTTTCTTCTCTGCAAGTAACTGATAAATAATGGATATAATATTTGTGGAAGAATAAATACGACAAAAAGCAAATTAGCCAATCTAATTTTGGTTAAAGATTTAATCAAAATATACACCAGGTTGGAGTGGAGAGAGTACAGTGGGTAGGAAGTTTGCATGTAGTGGATCAGAGTTCACTCCCAAGTGTGTGGTCCCACCTAGCTCACTAAGAGTGATTGCTTAGTGCAGGCAGAGTCAGGATTAACCTCTGAACACTGTCGGGTGTGCCTCCCGACAGTGCACCCTGCAAAAAAAAAATATTGCATAAAAATTTTCCTATTTCAATATTATTATAAGATTGTATTGTTTAGAGAAAATCCCTTTACATATCTTTAAAGATATAAAGATCTTTAAAGATATGTAAAGTTTTGAAGCCTGGATTATGTTGTAAAGATATGTTGTAAAGAGCTATAACTTAAAAGTCATTGTCAAAGAGCTATAACCTAGCTATTTGTCAATGAGCTATATCTAGATGACAATGACTTTTAAGTTATACCTCATTAAAACATTATACTAAGCCAGGTTTCTAAACTTTACATATCTTTAAAGACATTTTAGAATAAATGATAAATAGGTAAATATTCCTATCAAAGGCAGACATATATCTGTCAGTATTCAATACCTTTCAACAATTTAAAAAGCAGATAACTTGGAATAATTTTCTACTGAATTATAATGTGGCAATACTAGACAATATTTATAAACTGGCCAATTAAGAAGTGAACCATTTTGTGAAAAAATTCACGGGATGATACATGTCCTAATTTGGTAATTCAAAAGTATAGTAATGTTTCTAAACAAGATGAAATCTAGACTATTGTATAGAATATATGTTTAAACTAAATTGTAACCAAAGAGGCTTAAAAATGACGAGATAATATAGATAATACTGAGGTAATATTATAAAGCAATATAACTTCTTTTTGCTTGCTTTTTGGGTCACACCTGGCAATGCTCAGGGGTTACTCCTGGCTCTGCAGTCAGGAATTACTCCTGGAGGTGCTCTGGGGACCAATGGGATGCCAGGGATCAAACCCGGGATGGACGCATGCAAGGCAAACGCCCTACCCGCTGGACAATTGCTCCAGCCCCAAGTAAGATAACTTTTAAATGAAGTTATAGGCAATGACGACTGTAATGTGACAAAGCACAAAGAAAACAGGCACGTATACTCAGTCAGGCTAAATTCAATGAGAAAATACCACAGCTAAATTCAATGTCAGGCTAAATTCAATGTGAAAATACCACAATAAATTCAATTTGAAAATATAAAGTCAATGTGAAAATACCAAGATGTTGCTCAATTCTTGGACATTATAGATGCACACTCTAAGGGAATATATGGCTATGGAAAGATAAAGATTAAAATGTCAAAGATAAAAAAAATTTTCTTTGGATACTGAAGTGATAGTACCTTGGGTAGGACCTTTGCCTTGAATGTAGCTGACCCAGGTTCGATTCAGACATCCATTTGGTCCCATTAACACTGCTAAGAGTTATTCCTGGGTTCAGAGCTTAGGAGTAAATTCTTCAATGTTAAACATTGGTGGTGTTCCCCTGCTCTCCCCCACAAAAAACCCCAATAAACAAAAAAAAGTTTTTTTCTAGTAGAAAAACATACAAGGAACAGAAGGAACAGCGTTAAGCAAAATTCATTGAATCAAAAATGGAAATCCAACAATGGAAGAAATAGTGATATTACTAATTTTAAATATTCATGCAGTCATACAAATAATTTAAAAAATTGCAATTGCATTATTATCGTAAAATATTGTTTATTTCAAGGTATCAGATGTAGTTTACATAATTTTCACCAGGATTTTTGGACTGTATAACTTGGAAGGAAACATGAGTACATTCCGGTCACATTTAACACAGGGGAGTGACTTTCCTCAGATGATCTGTTAAAATAGCACTATGTCAGTTATTTACATGTATGATGATTGAATACAAATTGCATGAGTTTGAATATGTTTTGGTATTATTTGGGAGCATCTAATAATACTCAAGGCTTACTCCATTCTTTCTTAGGGATTTCTCCAGGCGGTGCTTGGGGGACCACAGGTGTTACTAGGGATCAAATCCAGCTGTGTGCAAAACAGGAGCACAAGCATCTTAGCCATTGTTCTCTCTCTAAATCTATGAGTTGCTATCATCATCATCATCATCATCATCATCATCATCACTGAGTAGTTTCTTTTCAGAAAGTTAGAACCTCTGATTATTTGAGACAGAATGTGAAAAATGAGAAAGAGATGAGAAAGAGAAGAGAGAACTTATGAGTTAACTCATTGTTACAAAAGATTGAAAAATTCATACTCTGCTGCCTGCCAACAATATACCAAGGGAAATTTTATGAATTTTACTGCATCCAGAGACCCGTGAAACAAGAGAATCAATAGCAGAAATCAAGTTCGAAAATGCGAAAAGGCATATATCCTTTCCCAAGTCATTACGTAGAGTGGACAGACTCTCCCTTTATCAGTTTTGTTCTTTTCATGTCATAAGTGGATTAATGAGGTCCAACCATTTTGGGGGAAGAAAATTTTTTTTTTTATATTTATATATATATTTTAAACATTTTATTATACCACCGTGAGATATACAATTACAACACTGTTCATGCTTGGGGGTTTCGGTCACACAGTGCTCCAGCACCCCGCCCCTCCACCAGTGCCCCTCAACCACCACCCATGTCCCCAATTCCCTCCTCCCTCCCACATCCTGCCTAAATGGCAAGTTCTTTATCTCCTCTCCTCTCCCTCTCTCTCTCCTCCTTCTCCCACACATTGTGGGTTGCACTCACGATACACTTAGATGTCATCATTTGCATTTTTTTTGTCTGTACTTAATGCTCAGTTCTATGTTGGTATCAGACCTTTAGACATTTATTCACACATGTTCCCTTCTCTATCTAACCAAACCTCTGACTCCCACGCGCTTGTGGTAATTTCCACTTTTGGTAAGATCACCTGGTATATTTATGTCATGCAAATAAATGCAGTCATACTATGTCTCTCTCTTTCCTTCTGACTAATTTCACTCAACATGATTCTCTCCATGTCCATCCATTTATAGGAAAATTTCATAACTTCATTTAAGAAAATATATTTTACTCCCTAAAAATTCATTTGGAAATATTCTCACGGATACTACAAAGATAATGGTTACTCAAATATCTAACAATTATCCTTTAACTCAAAGTGACAAAAATTAACCATCGCACTCCCCATTTGATAACTAATAAAGAGTTACCTAATTTGTATAAGGGAAAATAAATATTGAACTCTTGGATTTTAATACAGGAACCTGGATTTTATACAGAAAATCTCTCTTTGGAATTATTACTCTTCCATTGGGGTGTGAGATATTTGGCCACACCTAGCAGCACTCAGGGATTACTCCTGCTTGTGTGCTTAAGCATCACTCTTGGCAGTATTCAGGGACCATATGTGATGCCCAGGACAGAGCCTTAGGTGACTGCATGTAAAGCAAGCAAGTACCCTCTTGTACTCTTGTCCTATTATTCGCTAAGACAATGTACTTTTTCAAAATAATTTTTATTGTATGTCTTCACTGTTTAGGGGACCATTTTCCGTGTTAAGAAACATCATGAAAGTAAATATTTTATGCTCTGTAGCTTTCATTAATTGTTTAAGGGAAGTCGAAACTAATCCATAAGTTTGCATAGTGTACTAAAGCCTATTCAAAATTCTTTATAAGAGTATTAATATAGTCAATTAAAAAACTTCCATGAAATAATCTTAGTTATCTTTTAGAGAAATATATACAAAAATAATGGATTGTGGAATTTGTTACAATTTTAGTTCTATTACAGTGCCCAGTGCATTCATATCATTATTCATAAAATATGTTTTAAAATTTATTGTACTTTATGAAATATGGTTACAATAGTGTTAAAATTTATAATATTGATATACAAAGTTATTACATCCCTCCTCCATCAACGTGCCCAAGACTTTCTAGCAGTACAGCTTTATTACCCCTCATCTGATCTTTATTATCTCCTGATTTTTCCCACTATACTTTGTAATAAGTTTCAGAATCCAAGTTCAAGAGTTAGCCATTATTGGTCATTGTTTCTCTTTTCTTCTTCTTTTTTCAGTGGGTCATACCCGGCGATGCTCAGGGATTACACCTGGTTCTGCACTCAGCAATTACTCCTCGTGGTGCTTGGGGACCATATGGGATACTGGGAACTGAAACTAGCTCAGTTGCTTGCAAGACAAATACAATATCTGCTGTGTTATCACTCTTCGGTCCCTGTCTCTCCTTTTTTTGGTCTATTTCACTACATGATATATTCTGCTATTTGTTCTCTCACTGACTTATTTTGCTTAATATGGTCCCTTCCAGCTCTTTCAAAGTTGCAACAAAATGCATGATTTCCTTTCTTTGAGCTGCTTAATATTCCACTGGTCTCTGCCACATTTTTTTTTTGCTTTTTTTGGGTCACACCCGGCAATGCTAGGGGTTTCTTCTGGCTCTGCACTCAGGAGTTACTCCTGTAAGTGCTCGGGGACCATATGGGATGCAGGGGATCGAACCCAGGCCGGCATGGGCCAGCTGCATGCAAGGCAAATGCCCTACCCGCTGGGCTACCGCTCCGGCCCCCAATGCCACAATGTTTTTATCTATTCATCTGCCATTGAACATTTTAGTTGTTTCCAAATTGTGACTATGCATACTCAGTGGCAAAATAAACATTAGTGTGCATGTGATCTTTCAAATAAATGTTTATGTATTTGGGGAGTAAATACCAATTAGTGGAATCACAATGC
>JAJIBD010012454.1:0-34165 GCA_021461705.1 Cryptotis parvus
CAATGGAAAACCAGCAGAACAGTTCTACTATTCAAGAAGGGAGATATTCACTGCATTGGCAACTATAGCCCAATGCCTGTTGTCATCATCTGCAAGCTGTTCACACGAGTCATGCCTGAACAGGATTGGCAGAACACTAGATGAAGGACAACCATGCAAGCAAGCTGGCTTTGAAAAGGATTCAGCACAATCAACCATGCACACGGTAACCAATCTCACTGGAGGTTTGTAGGGAGTTTAAGATGCCGCTATGTCTCACATTCATTGATTTAAAGAAAGCCTTTGATTCTGTGGAGACTGAAGCGGTCATCAAGCCCTAGCCAAACAGGGCATTCAAACCCAATACATCAAGATCCTTCGTGAGCTATATTAGGTTTTCACCACCAGGATATCATCATTCTACAAGGAGCGTGATCATTGATGTCAAAAGAGGGGGTTCGGCAGGGTGATACCATTTCACCAAAACAATTCAGCACCACCCTCGAGAACATGATGCGACAATTAGAATGGGAAGGAATGGGAGTGAAGATAGATGGTTGGCAACTACACCACCTCCGCTTCACTTCACTGAAGACATCTTTCTAATAACACAAAACATTAGACAAGCACCACAAATGCTGGTTGACTTTGACCGAGAATGTGGAAGATAAGTCTACAGTTGAATCTCAAAAAAACTACGTTCATGAAAAATGAACTAGTTCCAGAGGCCCCATTCACTCTCAATGGAACATACATCTCTGAATGCAGCAGTTATGCATACCTAAGTCGAGAAGTCAACATGATGAACGACCTAAAACCTGAGCTGCGCAGGAGGAAGAGGCGGCATGGAATGCCTTCAAAAAACATTGAAGAAATAGCTAAGTGGACAAAGAACCTCCGATTCTGGGCACATCTCTTTGACTCCACCATTCTCCCTGCATTAACGTATGCCTCAGAGAGACTGGGGCCCTATGAAAGCAGGATGAGAATGCTATTCAGGTATCCCAGAGAGGAAGAAAAGAGCTATGCTTGGAATATCATGTGAGAGAAGGAATCCAGAGTTCTGACCTCCATCACTATTCCAGAATCAGAGACACTGTCTCATTTGCCAATGTATCAAAGATCAGATGGGCTGGACATGTGTGATTTGGATATGACCGCTGGACTGAGCCATTACTGACTGAATCCCTTGGGATGTCAAAGATCACGTGGCCTCCCACCACAAGATGGTCAGTGTTGGCAGAAGGTAGATCTAAGGATTAAGAAGGAAGGTCTGACGGATACGGCCTGTTAAGAGATACACGGGTATTCTGGCTCTGCCAATAGAATTAGTATGTAGAATTCCCTAGTGAGACTGTTAATCAAGCTGCAGTTACACAGACAAGGCTATCCTAGGTCATTTCTGTGCACATTTCCTTGTTGGCTATAACTAACCCAAAGATGGAGTCTAATGGATTATGCTTAAAGTTAGGTAGAAAACAGGTTTTTCTTGTTCTTCTGTCTGACATGTCCTTGCCATCATGGGCTAGTCCATCATGGGCTAGTCTGGAAGGCTGCATTAGCAACTGTAAAACGTTCTTTTGTTCATCTCATTTTACCTAGATAGCACCCCTGCAGGTTTTTGGTTCCTGGTTGTCTCTTTCCTATTATTCCTAAATCTATGCAATGAATGTGAACTATCTTTGTAATGTAAACCATGAAATCTTTAAGCTGGATTGCCCTTTGGGATAAGGGGAGAGGAGAGTTGGTGTCTTGGTGGAGGTGGTCAGTCAGCTCCAGGTCAGTCAGCTAAAGTAAGTCAACTCAAGTCAGCTCAAGTCAATCAGCTCAGGTCAGGCAGATCAAGTCAGTCAGCTCAAGACAGTGAGTTCAAGTCAGTCAGCTGCCAAGATGAGAGGTGCTGCCCTACGGCTGGTGATCATTAAAAATATTAATGGATATATGTTGTGTTCCTGGAGTCTCATCTCCGGGCCTCCCACCCAATAGGACATTCTTGCATCAGGTCAGATTTCTTTGTCAAGACCCTGAAGGAACGGTTTGAGGCTCTTCTTATTCTTGAAGCAATCATATGCCTTGTACTACATTGGCACGTGATAGGGTCAAATGGAAATGTTACTGGTACAGCTTGAGCAAATCAATGAATACTGGGATTCAAGTGATCAAGTGAACTGTCAGTTTCTAAGAATTTTCCAAATGTTAAAGGCTTACTGTACATATTCATTTTCAAAAATGTATGTTATTATTCAACCAATATAATATACATATAACACTATATATCAAATCAACATGTTAATATATATTTGTATCACTTGATCACTTGACATCCTGTTATTCATCAATTTTCTCGAGCGGGCACCAGTATGTCAGTAACCTCTTTATAAAGTTAGGATCTAAGGCCAGAGCGATAGCACAGCTCCCCATTTTTTGATGGGGTTGTTTGTTTTCTTCTTGTAAAGTTCTACCAGTGCTGTTTCTCTGTCTCTGCATCTCTCTCCCTTCTTCTTTTACACACTGTGACTAGCCCTGCAGATATTTAGAGTTTATCACTTAAGTCTCTTTGTGTATATTCAATGGTGAGTTCTAGTCTGACATTACCATTTCCCACACTTAGTAAAAACACTAGTATCTATTTATATCCCATTAACGAATGCAGTCATTCTATATCTGTTCTTTTCCTTCTGACTAATTTCACTCAGCATGATAGTCTCCATGTCCATCCATTTGAAGGGAAAATTTCATAATTTCGTCTTTTCTGACAGCTGCATAGTATTCATTAGTGTAAATGCATCCAGTTTCTTTAGCCAGTCCTCTGTTCTTGGGCATTTAGGTTGTTTCCAGATTCTAGCTATTATGTATAGTGCAGTGATGAATAACGAAGTACAGATATTGTTTCTGCCATGTGTTTTTGGGTCTCTAGGGTATATTCCATGAAGTAGGTATTTCTGGATCAAATGGAAGCTCAATATCTAGTTTACAGAGGAATGTTCATACTGTTTTCCAAAAGGCTGGACCAATCGGCACTCCCACCAACAGTGGATGAGAGTCCCTTTTTCCCCTGCATGTACACCAGCACCGGTTGTTCTTGCTGTTTTGGATGTGTGCCAGTCTCTGTGGTGTGAGATGGTACCACATTGTTGCTTTAATTTGTATCTCCCTAATGATTAATGATGAAGAGCACATTTTCATATGTCTCTTGGCCATTCAAACTTATTTTTGGAAGTTTCTGTTCATTCTTCTCCCCACTTTTAGATGGGGTTGGCTGTTTTTTCTTGTGAAGTGCTACCAGTGTCTGATATATCCTGGATATTAACCCTTTTCAAATGGGTATTGGGTGAATTTCTTTACCACTCTGTGAATTGTCTTTGTACCTTGGTCACCATTTCTTTTGAGGTGCAGAAGCTTTTCAATTTTATATAATCCCATTTGTTTATCTTTGCTTCAATTTGCTTGGTCAGTGGTGTTTCATCTTTGAAACAAAGAGAACCTAGAAGAAATGGACAAATTCCTGAATCCCTATAGCCTCCCATGGCTGCAACAAGAAGATTTGGAATACCTCGACAATCCTATCACCATCAAGGAGATGGAATCGGAATCAAAAATCTGCTCAAACACAAAAGCCCAGGTCCAGATGGATTCACCAGTGAATTCTACCAAACATTTAAAGAGGACCTACTCCCAATCCTCTTCAAGCTCTTCCTGGAATTTGAAGAAAGAGAAATACTCCCAAATAGTTTCTATGAGGTACTTATCACCTTGATACCCAAAGCAGACAGAGATGTCACAAAAACTACAGACCAATCTCCTGATGAACAAAGATGTAAGATCTTCATTAAAATACTAGCAAATAGACTCCAAATAGTCATCAAAAAGATTATACACCATGAGCAAGTTAGATTCATCCTGGGAATGCAAGGATGGTTCAACATCCGCAAGTCAATCAACATAATACATCATATCAATAAAAAGAAAAAAAAAACCATATGATCATATCAATAGATGCAGAGAAAGCACTTGACAAGATTCAACACCCGTTCATGATATAAACTCCCGTAAAATGGGAATTGAAGGTACCTTCTTCAATATAATCCAGTCCATCTATTATAAGCTCACAGCAAGCATCATTCTCAATGGGGAAAAACAGAAAGCCTTCCCCTTAAGATCAGGGAAAAGACAAGAATGCCCATTGTCACCACTTCTATTTGATACAGTACTGGAAGTACTTGTCATAGCAATCAGGGAAGAAAAAGACATTAAGTGCATCCAGATAGGAAAGGAAGAAGCCAAGTTGTCACTATTTGCAGATGAAATGATATTATACCAGGAAAACCTTAAACTCTCTATCAAGAGGTTCCTAGAAATAATAAATTCCTATAGTAGAGTGGCAGGGTACAAAATTGATACCCAAAAGTCAATGGACTTCCTATATGAAAACAATGAAAGAGAAGAAAGGGGCATTAAAGGAACTATCCCATTCACAGTCGCATCACTGAAAATCAAATATCTAGGGTTCAGTTTGACAAAGAATGTGAAGGATCTGTACAAAGAAAATTACAAAACATTATTTGAGGAAATAAAAGAGAGCCTTAGGAAATGGAGCGCATTCCCTGCTCATGGATTGGAAGGATTAACATTGTAAAAATGGTAATACTCCCTAGAGCTTTTATAGAGATTCAATGCAGTCCCTATAATGATGCCCATGATGTTCTTCAAATAAATTGAACAAATAATCCTGAAATATGTATGGAATAATAAACCCCCCATGAATAGCTAAAACAGTCCTTGGGAAAAAAGAAGATGGGAGGTATCACTTTCCCACAACCTCAAGCTCTACTACAGCAGTTGTAATTAAGACAGTGTGATATTGGAATAGAGAAAGACCCGTAGACCTATGGAATACAACTGAGTATCTTGAAACACACTCTCAAATAAACAATCACTTAATCTTTGATAAAGGAGCAAAAGTATTAAAGTGTAGAAAAGAAAGCCTCTTCAACAAATGGTGCTGGGAAAACTGGGCAGCTACATGTTAAAAAATGAACTTAGACCTACTTCTAACACCATGCACAAATCAGATCAAAATGGATATAGATCTAAACATCAGACATGAATCTATAAATACATAAAAGAAAAATTAGGAAAATGCTCTACAACATAGAAACTAAAAGCATCTTAGACTTTTTAATTGTGCATTGTGTCGTATTCTAAAACTCTGTCTACTAAGGTCACAAGAGCATATACATAATCTATATTCTACACACTATGTTTTTTAATTTTTGATTTAAGATTTCTATTTACTTGTGATACCTTTCTGTTTATAATATTGTAAGGAAGAACATAATTATATTTTACAAAAACAATTTCCAATTATTGCAGTCTATTTTTTTAAAAAGCATTTCTCAGAATATTTCAGTGGATTTTCATAATTAATATGTTGACTGAATGTGTAATTTTAATTGCTAGTGAAAACTTTCTATTTCTTAAATTGCTTTTGTTTCTATTGTGATAAGATAACATCACCTTTCCATGACCTGATGGAATGGTTTGAGGCTCTTTATGTTCCTGGAGCAAGCAGGTGCCCTTGGGCTCTACTTGCATGAGACAGGTTATATGGAGATGTTACTGGTGCCCGCTCGAGTAAATCAAAGATCAACAGGAAGACAGTGATACAGTGATAACTTTCAAAAGAATTTTGATTTCACCCAGTTTGTTTATCTCCTATGTTGCACATTTGTCGAGATGCTACAAAACTTTAACATATTTTTTCTCATCATTTCATTTTGATGATATGAACTAAGTAATAATTTGCTTATGTTATGGCTGACTGTATATAAGTACTATCAAATTTATTTTCGTATTTACTTTGGTAGGAGGATTTGCACCACACATGACAGCTCAGTTCCTAGATCTGTGGTCAGGGTCACTTCTTTGGTGTTTGGGGAAATATTTTTTAATATTTTTATTATACCACCGTGAGATATACAACTACAAACACTCATCGGGGATCATTTTTTACTGGGGAGTAGAACCAGGTTTGGCCCTTATGTAAAACACCATACTCCTGCATTCTCATCTCTCTGGCCACAAGTAAATTTATTTGAGAAATATATTTAATCAGCATATCTTCTGAATTATCTGGTTAATTCTAATTTTTATATTTTCTTTTTATGTCCTTATATATGCATTCTGGTCATCTATAACGACCAACTTTATTTCTTGCTCCTTGTCCCCCAGCCTTATTATTTTGGGGAAGTTCATTTGTAAGAATATTTGAGTAACTAATGATAATTCAGATCTTCATCATACTTTATAAGTTAGTGAACATTTTTCATTATTTTATAATTAGTTGCAATGTTTTCTGTATTTTCATGATATCCTTAGAGACTAAGGGTGCCTTAATCATTTCTATTCTTAGGTTGTTCAGTTTTGCTCTATTTTGTATGTGTTAATTGCATCATGATATTTTGGTTATCACTGCTATCATTTAAAATATTTTCAAAATATGTTAAAATATTGTTTTAATGCATGGAAGTATACTGCTTTTGATTTGCTAAACAATTTTTTTAGAGCTTGGGTAAACCTAACTTGGTAATTTTGTATGCTAATTTTAATGTATTCTTTAGGTTTTTATTATAATTTGAGATTTTTTTTGCAGTTTGTTCTCAGGTTTGTCTTGTCATAGTGTTAATGAAAAAGTGAATTCTCCTGTGCTACTGGGTTTTCGAAAATTTTATTGAAGATTTGCATACAAAACTCAAGATTGAAATTTTTTTTCATTGTATAGATGATTCCAGGTCCTTCCTCAAATCTCTAGGCTTCTCTGTTACCCGTGAATCATTTCTGGTCCTGTCCCACACATTCAACTTACCTCCCATGAACGATGACCTGGCCCTGTTCCTGTGCTTCTCTTTCTGTCCTGCATATGCTCTCCCAGTCTCCGACAAAAGCCACATGCTAGTGTCCAAGGCTTTACTTAGTTTCCAGCCACTACCCTGTGCACATAGGTGAGACTACTGGACTCAATACCTTACCATTACCTGGACATCCATACCCTGCCTGAGCCTTAACTATCCTAGGTAACTAAGCCCCACCTGGCCCATACCTGTATCTGCCTTTGCCTGACCCTTTATGGCCCTATCCAGTACTGGGCCCTGTACCTGGGCATGCTGACCTGCTGACCTACCTGATAAGAGGAGGGAGAGAGCTGGCATGGGAGTAACCAGCAAGAGAGAGAGAGAGAAAAAAGAGAGAAGAGAGATAGAGAAGGAGAGAAGGCCTGGGTTGCCTTTTTTTTGCTGCCAAATCCATCCTCCAGGTGTCTCCTTCTACATTCTGATTGGTACCTATTCCATGGGTGTGACTGGTTCCCTGTGACGTGGCACTTTCAACCTTAGATCCTGCTGTATCATTAGTACTTTTAAGGAACCTCTCTTTTTCTAGTATCAGATGTGTGATAAAGCTAATTAATTTAAGATATGCAAATCATATAATAAAATTCCAAATAGATGTCTGGCTCCAGGTTTATAGATGAATTAAAACAGACTCAAAACCAAAAGTAAATAGAACATTCTCTTTACTAGTACTTTTATTTATATTTTTTTCTTTTCCTAGTTTTGGTTTTAGGGCCACATCTGGTGGTGCTCAGGCTTTCTCCAGCTTTCATTCAGGGAGACAGTCCTACTTGAGTCAGGAACCTTATATTGTGCTGAGAGAGTATCTGGGTGTTGGCTGATGCCACTTCATAACAGATTCTGGGTCTTTTACATGTAAAATGGACTCAAGCCATACACATGCCTTTAGGCCAGGGCTTTATGATAAAGAGATCTCTTGTGCAACACTGAGAGAGGGTGTGGAAAATACAAGACAGTAAATTAATAATTGCTGGAATATCCTCATAATTTCTGCTACTACCCCACAAAATATCAAGATTTGATAATGTTTCCTCATATCCTCCATGGGTCCTCTTGTGGGACAAGATGGTACCAGGAGGAAGACACCCTGATTATGAGACAGAACACTTTTAGAATTAGCTCTGCATAGATTACAAGATAGCTCATGCTAGCCATTCTGAAGGTCTGACTGCAAAATCCTCTTAGCAAATAGAGAACAGAGCATTTAAAATTACCCTGGAGTACAGAAGACCAGACAAAGGATCTTGTGGAGATGCAGATACTGATCTAGCATGGGGAATATATTCTGAAATTATATGTGAATATTAGGTACAATTATTTTATTTATCAGCCTCCTCTTTAGGTGTTTGGCAAAAGAGTTAAACTGAAAGGGGGAAACACTGTAGACCTCCAACATTAGCAGTTGTTAAACCTAGGTCAGAGGAGTGTGGTACACCTGGAGATTTCCTTACAGTGCCGGTTTTTCTTTTAAAGAGAGCCACTTGAGAAGCAGGTGGCATGCTTAGGACTTGCTGTTTTTGCCTGCTTAGTGCTCTTTGAGAGAGAAAAAGGTGATGTTTGGGGAAGAGAGATCAATCAATATCCAAAAGTCAGTGGCTTTCCTATATACAAAATAAAGAAAGAGAAGAAAGGGATATTAAGAAAACGATTCCATTCATTGTACCACAGAAAATCAAATATTTAGGAATCAGCTTGACCAAGTGTAAAGGACCTGTGCAAAGAAAACTACACGACACTCCTTCAAGAAATAAAAAGAGGATAAGATAAAATGGAAACATATTCCCTACTCATATGGGGAGAATCAACAATGTCAAAATGGTAATACTCCCTAGAGCCTTGTACAGATTAAATCCAGTCCCTATAAGGATACCCATGACATTCTTCAAATAAATTGACTAAACATTCCTGAAATTTTTATGGAATAATAAACCCCACGGATAGCTAAAGCAATACTTGGGAAAAGAAAGTGGGGGCAGGACCCTTTCCCAACTTCAAACTGTACTGCAAAGCAGTAGTAATTAAAATAGCATGGTATTGGAATAAAAAGACCTTTGGACCTATGGAATAGAGTTTAGTATCCTGACACTCTGCATCTAAAACCCACTCATCCTCAAACCTATGATCATTTAATCTTTGATAAAGGTGCAAAGAGTATGAAATGGAGCAAGGAAAACCTCTTCAACAACTGGTGCTGGGAAAACAGGGAACTAAATGTAAAAAATGAATTTAGACCTCTGTCTAACACGATGCACAGAAATCAAATCAAAATGGATTAAAGATCTCAATATCAGACCTGAATGCATGAAGTACTTTGAAGAAAATATAGGAAAAAGGACTTCTGGATGGAGAAGCAGTGGCTCCTGGTGCCTGGGCCAGATAGCCATCAGCTGTCCAGGAAGGAGAAGCAGCTCCTGGTACCTAGGCCCGAGGCCAGCTCCAGAGCTGCAAGTCCCTAGTGACTGAGCCGAGGGCTAGCACTAAGGCTGCAGGGCAACAGGTAAACAGCTCACAGGGCAACAGGACAAACAGCAGAGAAACAAAGAAATAGATTACGGACACAGAGTATTAGAGAAACAGAGGCAACAGGGACAAAATGGTGACACAGGGAAACAGAGTTAGGGACTTGGATAAATAGAGAAACGAGGAGAAAAGAGGCCCTGAAGAGAAAAGCCCTGAGCAGAAAGGACCTAAGAAAAGAGGCCCTGAGAAAAGAGGTCCTGGGGAGAGGACCTGCAAGGTGCTGCCCTGAACAAAGACCTCCAGAAGAGAGGGCCCTGAAGAGAGGAGCCTGCACAGATGCCCCGAGAAGAGCAGCCTGAGAACCTGCCGGAGAGAGCCCGAGTGCCCCAGAGAGAGGGTCCTGCAGTGCGCTGGATCTATCCCGTGGCGCGCATCCCTAGAAGGTGTTTGTGGAGGCTCAGCAGACCCCTGAAGTTGCCACTGTTGGACCTAACGCGGGGATGAAGCTGAATGTTCTCTCCCTGTTGAATTACACCCAGAGATGCTCAGAGTGTGGTTGGTGATGCTCATCTGTCAGAACAAGACAAGATGGAGTTCAATATCCAGTATTCCAGAGTGCACAGAATACTTTTTTGAAGCTAATGATAGAAGTTGGAGACATGCCTGCCAAACATATAGGATGGAGTTGTAACTTCTGAATGAAAAGAATATGAGTGGCTGCATTGGTGGTGGAATACGGATGCTGTCTTCAAATTTGGACCTGATGGACTTTTTAAGTTATTTATTTATAGAGTTAACCTTGTATCAAATACTACATAAGTTTTTAAGTATGCAACATTGTGAATCAACATGCACTTCCCCTTTTCCCAGTTTATGAATCCCATCCCTCTCCAGCTCACTTCTCTCTGTTCTTCCATATTTAATTTAATTTATCTATTCAATTCCTTTCATCAATAAATGCTCGAGTTTTGAGGTGTCTACAAGAGTATTCCACCCGCATGGCAGAGCCTGGCAAGCTACCCATGTCGTATTTCATATGCCAAATACCAGTAACAAGTAGAGACCTCATTCCCATGACCTGATGGAATGGTTTGAGGCTCTTTATGTTCCTGGAGCTTCAGATGCCCTTGGGCTATTTTGCATGTGACAGGGCGTATGGAGATGTTACTGGTGCCCGCTCGAGCTAATCGATGATCTATGGGAAGACAGTGATACAGTGATAGGAAAAAACCTCCTGGGAACAAACCCTGGGAGGCCAAAAACACACGACAGAAACATCATCTGCACTTTAATTTCATAGCAGCACTATTCACAATGGCCAGAATCTGGAAACAATCAGAGTGCCCAAAGCTGATGACTGGATAAAGAAACTTTAGTACATCTACACAATGAAATACTATGCAGCTGTTAAGAAAAATGAAGTTATAAAATTTGCCTATAAATGGAAAGACATAGAGAGGATCATGTTGAGTGGAATTAGCCAGAAGGAAAAAGACAGATATAGAATTACCGTATTTATTTGCATGAGCTATATTTATTTGCATGAGCTTGCGTGGCTGAGCTCTGGGGGCTCAGCGCAGACAACAGCGCAAGGAGCACGGAGGGGACAAGTCAGCAGGCCCCTGGTGCTGGCCCGGGATTGGCCATGCAGGCAGCGGCACCGTGCAGGGGGTGTCGAGCGGTGACAGTGAGGCCTGGGAGCCCCTCAGCTTGCAGCCCCCACTCCCAGGCAACTTTGGTGGGGCCTCGGCCCGGCCCACGGGGCTACACGATGTCAGACATCCGAAGGTCATCTTTCTTTACCATCTTTACCTCCGCCATGTTCTCCACTCTCAAAATAAACCCACCAGTTAGACGACCAGGGCACTGGAGATGTGTCCTCCAGCTATGTGGAGCGACTGAAGGGCATGTCCTGCTTGTCAGGACGGAGGAGCGACGTCATACTCAGCGATGCTCAGGGGATTACTCCAGGCTCTGCACTCAAGAATTACTCTTGGCAGTGCTTAGCCCAGCAAGCTACTAAGAGCATACCACAGGCATGGCAAAGTCTGGCAAGCTGTCTATGCGTATCAGACACGCCAAAACCAGTAATAAAAATGTTTATCATCCTGACCCTGAAACAGCCCTTAATAAGGCAGCACTAAGAAAGATTAACAAGGAGGGCCTGATAAACTTTCAGGGCCATACTAAGCTGCCAAAACGAAGAAATTAAAATGACTGTCTGTACTTTCAATGCACGTACGCTGGCATCGGAAGCATATATCGAGGACCTGATGATGCAAGCACAAAAGATCAAGTACGACATCATTGGTCTGACTGAGAAGAGGAGGCATCAATCGCATCATGTCATTTTTGACACCAGAGAAAAAACTGTTCCTCAGAACATGCGACAAAAGAGGCATGGTGATATCTGTGTTCTTGTCAACACAAACATGGCCCTGAACCTTGATTTATAAGAATGCCTAACAAACCGGATGATTATACTTAAAGAGATATGGCCCACTGCCAGCAATTTCCATCTTTGTTGCCTATGCACCAACATCCGCATACAAATATGAAGAAATTGAAAAAATTCTACATGCAACTTGGGTTCTATAAAAAGATCACACCTTCTACAATATCAGTCAGTGATTTCAATGACAAGATAGGAGCGAGAAGATCATTTGACAAATCCATATCGGGACCCATGGCCTAAAATGGAACAAATGGGGTGAGAGACTATTGGAGTATATAATGTCCACCAAGACCATTAATGGGAACTCACAGTACCAGAAGGCTGAATCAAAACGTTGAACATGGGAATCTCCCGGTGGACAGTTCCACAATGAAATTGACTGCATCATCTTCAATAGAAGATTTTGCCTAATAAATGTCACTGTCATCCCAATATTCCAAACAGGATCAGACCACCATCTCCTTTGTGCAAAATTCTACTTCATACAATGGGGGAGAAGAGGCTGCAAAATTTAAAAGAGAGAACTCCGAGAACGACCACCAACTGGGAGCTCTTTGGCGCCATTGCGGCAACATGGGAAGATACCGTCATTGACGACATCGATGAAGAATATAACAAACTAGTTCAGCACCTCCATGATTTTGCGAAGAATGCCAAGAATTGAAAGACAAAAAAAGGATGCCTGTCTTCACAAACTCTAAAGCTCATTCACCAACGTGGCAAGGCGCATGGCGACCAAACACTAATGTCCAAGCTTGCAAAGCAGTGCAGAGAAGCTATAGAGGAGACCTCAAAGACAGAAGAGCAGAAATACTGGAAGATGAAGCAGAAGCTGGGAAAAGCGTACACAATGTCTGCCTGTCTTTCGCCAACTAGAGGCATAGATGACTGCCCTCCAACATCCTGATGGATTTATCACATCGTCCATAAAGGCAATGGAGAAGATCATCCATGCATTCTACTAAGATCTAGGTACCTAGGTCGCAAAGTCAACATGATGAACGACTTAAAACCTGAGCTGCGCAGGAGGAAGAGAGCGGCATGGATTGCCTTCAAATGCATCAAAGAAATAGCTAAAAGGACAAAGAACCTCTGGCTCAAGGCACATCTCTTCAACTTCACTGTTCTCCCTGCATTAACATACGCCTCAGAGACCTGGGCCCTACGAAAGCAGCATGAGAATGCTATTTGGGTCTCCCAGGAGGAATCAAAAGAGCTATGCTTGGAATATCATGCCTCATTCAAGTGAGAGAAGGAATCCGGGCTCTGACCTCCATCACTATTCCAGAATCAGGGATGCTGTCTCATTTGCCAAGACATCGAAAATCAGATGGGCTGGACATGTAATGCGATTTGGAGACAACCACTGGACTAGAGCCATTACCAACTGGATTACACAGGATGTCAAAAGATCACATGGCCACCCACCTACAAGATGGTCAAACTTCTTTGTCAAGTCCTTTAACGAACGGTTTGAGGCCCTTCATATTCCTGAAGCAAGCAGAGGCCATTGGGCTACTCTGGCACGTGATAGGGATAGGGTCCAATGGAAATGTTACTGCACCCGCTTGAGCAAACTGATGAATAACTGGATGTCAAGTGATCAGGTGGTCTTGTCAAAGTTGGATTCTACCACAAGCGTGTGGGAGTCATAGGTTAGGTAAGGCAGAGAGGGGAGCAGTATGCTAATAATTTTGAATGTGATAATACAAGCCTAGAACTGAAAGAGGGAACCTCGTTTCCCCTTGCCAACCTGAGAAAAGCCCACAGATTCTCCTTGACAGCAGTTCCAGTTCTCCCCCATTGACCTACCTCACCTCATCCTAAGGCCCTATCTTTAACATTCCTGCCTTCTCCAGGATCATACAACTCTCTTTGGAACCAAGAGTCACAAGACTAAGATAACAAATAATACCTGAGGCAGATAGCTGGAAAGACCCAAACCAGCCAGACCACCATGAAGATTTCTGGCATTCTGGCATTCTCTGCAATGCTTGGTTATAACATTGCAGGAGGCCTTTATAAGAGCCTACACAAGACTCCTTACTTTAACTTCGTCCTATACTAAGTTCCTCCCCTCTCCTCTACTTTCCAATAAACTTTTCTACTTTCTAATTCTGAGTCTGATTATCTTTATTATTCAATATTTTCATTCTTGAAAATATTGAAGGACCTGGGAATCACGATTGAACAGAGACCTGCCGCCGCTGCTTCTGCCTCACCTGCATGAGAACTGAGCATTGAATACAGGCAAAAAGAGTGATAGTCCAGTGGGTAGGCCATTTGCCTTGCACGCGGCCGGCCTGGGCTGTCCCAGGTTCGATCCCCAGCATCCCATATGGTCCCCCCAGTACCGCCAGGAGTAATTCCTGAGTGCAGAGCCAGGAGTAACCCCTGAGCATTGCTGGGTGTGACCCATAAAAAAAAAGATACACATGACAACCTGTAAATGTACGTATTTTAATCCACAGTGTGTAAGAGAAGGAAGAGAGAGAGAGAAAGAGAAAAAAAAAGAAAAAAAAAACCTGTTATAGAGGCAGACTAGAGGAGGGGGCAGGGAATTGGGGATATGGTGGTGGGAAATGGGTCTGGTGGAGGGATGGGTTCTGGAGCACTGTAAGACTGGAACCCAAACATGAACTTCTTCATAAATGTATATCTCACAGTGGTATAATAAAATACAAAAATTTATAAAAGAAAAAAATACACACATAGGCACTGCAAAATGATTATCTACCACAATAGTATTAGTAATCACATCCTTCACTTCCCATACTCGCCATTTTTACTGTAAGAACATATGAAATTTCTTCTCACTTTCTGCAACTATACTTACTATGCTCTATAACAGATGACACTGTATTAGTAACTGTACTAACTAAACTCTATTACAGATACTACAAAATTTTTATTAACTAAAATAACATATGCATGTACCTCCTATCAGGATATAAAATATGTGCTTTTAGACCAGGATCTGTCAATTCATCTACTATCAACCGCTACCCACTCTACTCACTCCTATGAGTTTGGCTTTTATAGACTACACACATTAGTATGATAATAAATTATTTATTATTTATTTATATTTTCTAGAAACAACAAAAAGATCACTTTGCAGGAGACATCTTGGTGAGAGCACATGGTCAAATGTCTCGCCAGGAGCTCTATGTCAAGGAGAATATCTTGCCTTGGATTGTGACAGCAGAGTGTTTTTTTAACTGTTGGTGATAAGTAAAGCACCTTTTGTATTATTTGGGTTCTCGTAGATAGTTTTCTGTCCATCACCAGCTTCTGATGTGACCAGGGAACTCAGTCCCTGATACTATTGGGATCCCACTTGGTTTCCAACAACTGAGTACTTTCATTGAATTTTAGGACCCATTCCTCATATGCATTAATTCCCATGCTTGTTAAAAGAAAACTTATGTCTACATGTTTCCTACTAAGCTTTTTCCTGTTCAGTTTTATATAATTTATATATAACCTATAGAACTATGGATCTTTCTTTATGCTTTCTAGTTTTTGTGAAATGTTTCTAAATTTGTTTGCTCTTCTTGAATATATTTATCCTGATTGCTTTGAAGTAAGTCAATTTAGGCAACTAGAGGATTGTTGATTTATTCTGACTTTCTCTCTTTGGTTTTAGATTATGTATTATTATTGATTAGTGAACTTTTTGTGTTGAAAACAGAGAGACTCTGAATGAGGTTAAAATCCTCCTAAAGGATTTAATTTCCTTTTTCCTGAGAGTTAAAGAGCAGAGATTGATCTGTTGCTATAATAAGCCATTAAACAGGTTTTTGGACTTTTTCAAATCCATATGGAAAGTATTCTGTCTGCTGTGCATTGTTGCTAATCTCTGAGCAAATGTTAAAAAACATCTGATAACCAGAGTGGAAAAGCAATTGAGAAAAATCCAGTATAGTCTGAATTTAGTTTCTATCTCTTCATGACTTGGATACAGATATAATTTTTATTTATTTGCTACACAATGACTTCATTTATAGCAATTTCTTTATTGTTATTTACTTTTTATTTTATTTTAACAAAATTTAATTTATTTAATGCGTCATCTTATCTGTTTTTTTAATTGAATCAGAATGCGACAGAACATTACAAAGATGTTCATGATTGGGTTTCAGTTATAAAATGTTCCGACACCCATTCCTCCACCAAGGCACATTTCCCAACACCTAGTGTGTCCCACTTCCCTCCTTGCCCCACTCCTCCACAATCTTCCTATACAACCCTTCTTCTCTTCCTTTGTCTCTCTGTGTCTGTCTCTATCTCTGTCTCTGTCTCTCTGTCTCTGACTCTCACTCTCTCTCTCTCTGTGTCCTATTGCATATTGTGGTTTTCAATACAATCACTGAAGGGTTATAATGAACATGCTTTTCAATACTCAGGTTAAGTCAAGTGTTACTATTTCCATCAGTTAGGAAAATGAAGTCATGAAATTTGCCTATAAATGAACAGACAGGAAGAGAATCATGCTAAGTGAAATAATTCAGAAAAAGAAGGTCAGATATAGTATGACTGCATAGATTTGTGGGATATCAAAAACAATATGAGACTAATACCCAAGGATAGGGAAGGAAAGCAGGAGCCAGGTGAACTTATCAATGATTGGAATCTACCACATGTGTGCGTGTGGGGAGGGGTGCAGAGAGAAGCTAATATAGAGAAGGGAAAATTTGACAATAATAGTTTGAAATAGTAACACCAGGCCATTATTTATTATTTAAGTTTATTTAGTTTTAGGTGCCATTTTATAGAATTTTTAAGCAACACTTTGCTTTCTCAGAATAAGTGATACATTCTTTGACATTTTAAGTTTTGAAAGAAATGTCTCGGGCCAGAGTGATAGTCCAGTGGGTAGGGTGTTTGATTTGCACTTGGTCAAACTGGATTCGATCCCCAGCATCCCATATGGTTCCCTGAGCACCGCCAGGAGTAACTCCTTAGTGCAGAGCTAAGAGTAACCCCTGATCATCACCGGGTGTGACAAACAAAAAAAAGAAAAGAGAAATATAAAAAGTCTCTGAAAACCTTTCATGCATTTTTCAAAAGTAAACATACATATTACCCTAAACATCATAAAAATTAAGTATAATTTTGATATAAATAAAAGCTTGAACTTTGAAACAGTTAAACTCATTGGTTAAGGAGCAGTGTTTTTATTCCGAGTAATTTTAGACACATGACTAAATATCCCTAAGTTTTAATTTTCTCACTTATACAATAGGAATAATAAAAATAACCACTTCATATTAATATAGTAATTTCTGATCATTGAACACAAATCTGTTTTAATTCTTTAAGCAGTGTTTGGCTTTGGGGGCAAATATGAGTCCTTGGACAAACAGTTGCAATTGTTATAATGAATATTTGTTCATTAAAAAAAGAAAGTTTATGAGTGAAACCAACTAAGAAATAACTATCAAATAATTTTACATATTTAGTTAAATTTTTTAAATGTATAAAATTCATTATCATGCAGCAAAATATAAGCCATATATTTGAGAAAGTACACCACTATACTCTACCCAACCTGAATCCAGTGATTCTTAATATCTTCCTGGTAAATTTAAAAAATCATATCAATTTTCTGCATTTTGTGCAATATATACATTACATCATCACCATCATATTTACTTGGAGTCTAATTTTCTTCTCAAGCCTTTTGATTTTACTTATACTTTTGCTATTTATGTTTTTGAATATTAGTACTTTCAGGTATAAGGTTAATTTTGTCTTTTATACAATTTTATTTTTAAATATTGTATTGCTAGTTATAATTTGATCATTCAATATCAAATTTTATTTCTTAAAGTGATTTTTCATCACTTCTGTCAGAAAGCTTTATGAAATAATCACATAAAATCAAATAAATAAGTATGTATACAAAGCTAGCTAGAAAAACACTCTAGGGTCTGGAGCGATAGCCCAGCAGGTAGGGCGTTGCCTTGCACATGGCCTGCCTGTGCTGGCCTGATTCGATCCCGGCATCCAAAAAAGCACTGTATCACTGTCTTCCCCATTCACCATCGATTTGCTCGAGCAGGCACCAGTAACATCTCCATATGACCTGTCTCATGCAAGTAAAGTCCAAGGGCACCTCCTTGCTCCAGAAACATAAAGAGCCTCAAACCATTCCATCAGGTCATGGGAATGAGGTCTATAATTGTTACTAGTATTTGGCATATCAAATACGAGACGGGTAGCTGCCAGGCTCTGCCATCGGGTAGCATACTCTTGTTGTCATCTCAAAATCCAGCATTTATTGATGAACCTTGTGGCTGTTTGTGGCCGCGCTAGCCAGGCTGTGATAGGCTGGTCTGCTGGGTGGAGTTCTGACAAGGGGAAGTCAGGATGTGGAAAATGGAGGTCCTCATGGAGTAGAAGTTTGTCTGGCTTGTTGTGAAGCTCTGCTGGGGTGGCGGGCCAGGGCTAGAACCTGCCACCCCTCCCGGGCACCTCATGAGCGGCTGGGCACAGTGAGAGCCAGTAGCAGCTCTCCAAAAAAGCAAAAAAAAAAGGAATAAAAGAACACTCTAAGAGGATTGTGACTCTTTCACAGAATATTTTGAATGTGTTGCCTGAGATCTCAGGCATTGCAAGTTCCCTAAACATATCTATGAATAGTCCCAGAGCCCTATGGTACTGTGGATGATGAAAGTAAAAGCTCTCCTATAAGAAAAATTAAAATGGCAGATGAAATGTCCTAGATGGCTTTGTATCTTTGCTGTTTAAGCTACTTACAGTTTAAGCTATTTACATGTCTTTAAGCTGGGTTCATGCTAAAGAGATCTCTCTTTTGTGTAAACACTAATAGAGCGGTGTGGTATTTACAGGAGTCATTTTGACTATGAATTAATAACTCTTGGAATATTATTATAATTTCTATTATGATTTCAATGTTATCTAGATTGGGCAAAAATTCCTCTTAATACCCACTGGTCCCAGCATGGAACAATTAGGATTTACCAGGAGACTACTGTTGGGGAACAACCCTTTAAGAGATGTTAATGACCTCCTTAAAGGGAATGACCCTTTAAGAGCTAACAGTTGGGAAATAGTTGAGGCTTGATTTTGAGCCTGGCCAAGAAAGAGAGGTAGATGAGAACAGAGCCAGACTTGCCTAGTGGAAGTGTTTGGAGAGCGTTTGGAAATTCTTGGAGGGCATTTTTGGAGAAAGAGTTTACGGGAAATAGTTTTCTATCAGAGGGAAAGAAGAGGTGTGTGGGCCTGCTGGACAGTTTGCTGGGAGTCCCAGTGCGTCTGTCTTCTTGATAAACCACTAGGAGAGAAAGAGAGGTTCTTGAGCTAAGATGGACTGAGGAAACACTATAAAAAATAATAAAGGAGGAATTTAGAAAGCCTGTGGACTGGTTCATTTACCTGTCAGTCAGGGGAATGGTCATTGACCCTAGTAATACTTGAACACCAATATATTGTTAGTAAGTCAGCACAGTTGAAAACTAAGCCACAGCTGAAAACTGATAGACAACCACCCTAGCTATGTTGAGACTACTGTTTATCAGCTCTGCTAAAATCAAAGGAGGGATGATGCTAGTGTTCCCTCAGGCAAGCGAGCATGACCTTTTCAGTAAACGGAAGACAGAACACTCAGAATTACCCTGGTGCAGATAAGTAATAATGGATATTGTCTAGTACCCATGGGTACTGTCTAGATTGTATGAAGTCCATGATCTGATATTATGATGTGATTCTCCCTATGAATATCCATCCATTAAGATGTATTTCTTTATACCAGTCCTTTCTCTCTCCTGTGGGGTTTTTTTTTTTTTTTTGTTTTTTGGTCACACCCGGCGATGCTCAGGGGTTACTCCTGGCTCTACACTCAGGAATTACTCCTGGCGGTGCTCGGGGACTATATGGGATGCCGGGGATCGAAACCCAGCTGGCACAGGCCGGACGTGTGCAAGGCAAACACCCTACCCACTGGGCTATCGACATAGGAGATAATCTTGGAGTAAGAAACTAGAACTTGGTATTATTATTTGTTTAAACCTGAACTAGATGTGTGGAACCACCTAGCATCTACACCTGAGAGCTGGTTCATTGATCTTTGTTGATGCAACCCACCCTTGTTGGTGAAACACTGGGGTCCCCAACAGTACCAGGACAGATGTTATCTTCTACCTCCGAGGCCACTGGGGGAACAGATGAAAACTCACGAGTCGGGTGCAGTTCCAAAAGGCTTTCAATAGAACAAAACCTCTACCACGGCAGTCCAGTATAATCTTAAAGATAGTCTCAATGTAGCCAGGGTGGTAATCTCCTGGTAAATTCTAACTGTCCCACACTGGATGAGTGGGTATAAAGAGGAGCTGTGCCCAATCTAGAAAACATAGATGTCTTAGTAGATGTATAATAAGTCAGAAGTTATTCAGAGTCAAGGTGACTTCTGTAACTTCCACACCCTCTATCAGTGTTTACATAGAAGAGAGATCTCATTAGAATGAACCTTGGCTTAATTACATGTAAGTAGATTAAGCTGTGAGTGGGTAAAACAGCAAAGCTCCCAAACTAGCTAAGCCTGTCATTCAACACACCCTGAAGAAAGAATTTTGGCTTTTGGTATATAAAGGGAACGACTTGGGGAAGAGCCATACATCTTAGTGGGAGACCTGAACCTGAGTACATTGTTGGAAGTCTGGCTAGAGGTCTGGGAAATCCCATTATCTTGGATTGCAGTACCAGAGCTTGTTTAATCATTGTTGATTAATAAAAGCCTTTTAGAATGGCACTGTACTCATGGTTTGTCCCTCTGATGTTGGTCTTTGAGATAAAAGGGAACTCATTCCCTGATATTGTTGGGGACCCCTGGGGCTTTCTGACAAATAAAAACATGAACAATTACTATTAAAATAATGACACATTGTCTCAAATTAGACAGCATCCTATAAATTTTTTATTTTATTTACAGGCATTAAAAATGTTCAAGATAAAAAGAATTATCCGTTCTTTCATAAGGGAAATCACATAAGTTGGAGTAACAGTAAGATCTAACATTCTCTTATCCTCAAATCATTTGAGGAATGGTACTTTATTTTATTTTATTTTTTTAATTTTATTTTATTTTATTTATTTGTGTTTTTGTTTTTTTTTTTTGGGGTCATGCCCAGCAATGTTCAGGCATTACTCCTGGTTCTGCACTGAGGAATTACTCCTGTCAGTGCTTGGGGCCATATGGGATGCTAGGGATCAAATCTAGGTTGGCTGCATGCAAGGCAAACACCCTATTTGCTGGGCTATAGCTCTGGCCCCAAGGAATGGTACTTTAATTTCGTGGCAATTCCTCTTCACTCTCCTGACTTCTTTACATCCCGCTGAGACTCAGAACAGCAAAAACAAATGGCAATAGCACACTTAATTATTATTTTTATTTAATTTGAGGCACTGTGCTTTATAATACTGTTCATTATTGAAGGACTCCTTTAAGAGCCTCTGCATCTGCTCTGGATTGCCTCCTGCAAATCACTTCCTAGATAAAAAGGGTAGTCTAAATGTGGCAGTTTATCTGACCATGTATTCTGTACTAGCTGGTATAAATATTCTCTCATGCTACCACAATCATTGTGAAACTAGCTAGATCTTACCAGCATATTTGCCTGGCCACGTTGGATCTCTAAGTTATTAGACCAGAGAGAAACGCTTTTTGCCTCCAAGAAAGCAAGTATGGCTCTCTAATAACTCAAAGGCAACCAAAATACAAAACTACTGGGAAGTAGATGAGACTTGTGAAGGCTTGGAGAAATATTTAGCTGGCATTAGTATTAGTCTTTGGTACAGAGACATGCCATCTCATAAACCCCCTTCCTACCCTATAAAGGCTTTTCCAGGCAGATCTTGGCTCAAGACATTAGCATATAAAAGGGCCTAGGTGAGGTGCTGGGAGAAATTACCTGAGGGCATTTGACCCTCCCTGCTTCCCATAATAGTGGGAGGGAGGTCTGAGTTGCAGGGGTATAAAACTAGCCTTCTTCCTCTCTCGCACTTTCTTTTTTGGGCTCTCTATTTGTGAGCTCGCACCCTTCTTGGGAGTCTTATCTTTGTCTCCTCTTTACAGGGCCTTAACACTTGGTGGCCGCCATTTTGGCCTACACGTGGCTGGGGTTCTAGCCAGGAATCCTAAGCACAGGGTTTTTCCTATTGTTGATTTGTATGCCTAAACCTGTGATAAATAAAGCCTTTTTAAAACTGTATTGGATTCCTGAGTCTTCATCCATTCCCCACCGGCTTCAGAGGTAGAAGGGAACTTCGCTTCCCGACACTGTTAGGGACCCCAGCCACATCCCCGACAGTTCATGATAGGGTTTCATGAAACAGTGCTCTAACACCATTCTTTCCACCAGTATCTAATTTCTTTTACCATGATTTGTGTACCCTCCAACATTTTATAGCCTTGTTAGCTCTAGGTCAGATATGCAACGGAACTTATTTGACAGATTGTTCCATAGCTATACATAATAAAAAGCTTGGCAAATGTAGTTTTACAGTTCACCAAGAAAAAAAGAATTTGCATTACTGTAAAGTAGATTGATCAGCTTTTTTGTCTTTAAAAAATTATAGGATTATTACTGCAACTACTATTACTTTAAATTTATTGTTAAAAGAATGTGAATCATGGGCATATATATCATAACAGATATCCCCAATAACACAAGCATAAAAAGATTGCTATTCAATTTTTAAAAATTCTAATTAAATTTTAATTGAGTGAAAATATATGCACAAAACACTATTATTTTAAGTGTATAAGCATCTGCAGGAAAATGCTAAAAACTAATAGTAATTTTAAAACAAAGTAAATTAATCCATTAATTTTTTTAAACAGCTATAGATCTCTAAATATGGTCCCTCAAAAAATCCTACCTAAAAGACACCAAATAGAAAGTAAAATCATTCAATAAGAATACTAAATACTTGAAAAAGGGTTATGCATTTTGGCTGACAATATCAATAATGTTATAAGGTTAACAATTCTTGTATGGATAGATGTTGTGTATTGTACTGTATTAAGTAAAATAAGAGGGAGAGAGACAAGCACTATATGGTATTCTCTGGTGTGCTGTTTTGTTGAATATAAAGAAACCAAACAAGGAAAACAACAGTAGAAAACAGTGAAAAACCTTTGTCTTGACTTATAAAACTGAAGTTCCCAAACAGGAGGCCTCAATGGGTGGGAATGAACTAGACTAGAGGTAGCATGACAGAGGTAGGTCTTGGACACTTTGTCTGTGATGAATTCCTAACATCAAAACCATAAACATCAGTGTTATTATCACCGTGTTATTTAAAAGATAATAAATTTTTTAAAAAATTTTAAACATGAGTTTCTGTAAGTTTTATAGACAACACAAAATGAAAAATAAATTTAGGAGATGGGAATTTGACATTAATGTTCAAAAATGATCTGAAAAATAATATAGTAAAAGAAATAATGAGGGAGTCATTAAATAAATAAAAAAAACTAATAAAAGAAGTATAATTATACCAGAGCACATATAACATTTTAAGCAGCAGTAGTTCTCAAATGTTAAAAAGTTGAACATATAAGTTGTTTTATTTTCTAATTTGCAGTTACATAGAAAATATTCTTATGAATAATATTACTATTAAAAAAGCAATAAGAAGAGCAAAATACTTAAAATCATTTTGATTATTTATATATCTCAATAATTTGGGAGGTGTGACACCTGAGGACGTACTCAGGGCTTACTCCTAACTCCAACACTCTGGACTCAATCATGGTGCGTTTGGGGACCATACAGATGCTGGAGATCAAACCTGGGTCAATGGTGTGCAAAAAAAAAAATGCTCTGCCTATTGTGTAATCTCTATGGCCCACTAAATACACTATTATATAAATATCTTTAGAATCAATAACAACAAAAATAGGAAAAGTGAGAGTATAGATTTTAGTGATAATCCCTTACATCATGAAAGTAAATAAGTTTTCAATTTTAAAGCACCTCAATTCCATCTATTTTTATGGACAATTAAACCACTAAAATTCTGCTCTTGGAATAATGGAAGCTTATGATGTCTGAGAATGGCCTTCTTATTTTTTTTAATTTGAGGGTCATAGCCAGTAGTGCTCATGGATTTCTTCTTGCAGTGTTCCATGGACCATAGGCAGTGCCAGGGATTGACCAGAGGTCTGCTTCCACACAAGGCAAAAACTGTACCCCCTAAACTATTTCAAAGCTGGCCACAGAAAATGGTATTTTAACAATAACAACAAAATAAAATCTTTTGGACCTATAACAGCATAATTTACAAAGTTTAAGAGATTTGGAATTTTTTAGATGTGAGAACTTCTGCTACTTAACATATTTAACTTATTCAAAAGATACCCTCTATATATGTCATGTAATTTTCAAAGCCTTTAATGTTGGCCAGATTTGTAGCTGTTATTTTGAGTTGCTCAAGCTCAGCATTTTCATACTCCCTCTTTTTCTTTTAGACAACACACGTAATTTGGGTTTTAAATACCACAGGGGAAATTTATGAAAACTAGAACGAACTAATATATACAGAAATGCATTGTTAATTTTATCTACAAACAGGCCACTCCATCTGTTCAAACATAATGCTCCAAACCAAGGAATATGTTCCAAACCAGAGAGCATGATATTTGACAGATGGAGAGGTCTATAAGCCTGTCTGGAGCATGGAATACTAGAGTTTGTAGCAGAGTCCAATTTTCCACACTAAATGAAATCTAATAGAATTTTTCCCCAATAAAAATCAAAATCAGCACCAATTTTACCAATTGCAATGCACCATAGAACAACCTCGTTTTGTCTAAGTTCTTTCCCATACACAAGAAAGCTTAATCTACTTTTCTAAATCAATTTCCCTATTTTCATGGGTATTCTACATAAATAAACGCAAATGCCAATAATATTATATATGCTTATGGCATTAATGAGTGAAGCAAAATGTGCCTTAATCTTTAGCATAAACACATGTAAGCCATATTTTTAGATAAATATTTATATTAGAGACTCAGAGACGCGGGATAGAGAGAGCTACTACCGACTCTCCCTGTGCCCAGCTGATTAATGAGGTGCCCAGGAGGGAAGGCAGGTTCTAGCCTAGGCTGCCATCCCAGCAGAGCCTCACAAGAAGCCAGAAGACTCCCCACCCCATGAGGCCCATCATTTTCAACAGCCAGAATCCATAGCTCGTCAGAGCTCCACCTAGCAAAAAGCTGATCTTTCCTCGTTGGTTCATCAATACATGCACGAGATGAAAGACTACTGCAAGAGTATCCCACCCGGACGGCAGATCCTGGCAAGCTACCATGTCTTATTTGATATGCCACAAACCAGTAACAATTATAGACCTCATTCCCATGACCTGAAAGAATGGTTTGAGGCTCTTCATGTTCCTGGAGCGAGCAGTTGTCCTTGGGCTACAGTAGCAGTGACAGGATTTATGGAGATGTTACTGGTGCCCGCTGAGCAAATTGATAAAGAACTGAAAGACAAGTGATACAACAAGTGATTTATATATAATATTTATATTTCTTAATCTTGTAAGTGTACTTTGATGTTACTTTAATTTGTTCAAATAAACAACAAAATAAGTTCACAGTATATTTAACAATCTCTATAGAAAGCATGTAGTCTGTAAAGGCTAAATAAAATTTTTCTGCTTTTGTTCAGAATTCTCTTCTAAATCCCAGCAATCTAATATGTACTGAGTAATGTAGAATATGCCTCACTGATATTAAAGTGCATCTAGGAAAAAAATCTAAAAAGTGTCTGCATGATATGGGTTTCTAGTGTTAATGTTAAATAGTAGAACAGAAAGATTGGGGGCAAATTGAATTGCATTCATTTGATAATTGCAGATAATTACAATTAGGAGAAATTTGAGTAGAGATTCAAATAGTGTCCCAAGGTGAGACAAAGATCAGGGATTTGTTACAGAAAGAGGATTAAGGCAATGCAGTTAGATGAAAGAGTTTTATGATGAAATCATAAATGGGGAGTCATGAGGTAAAATTGGACATTTCCTTCCATTAATCCTTTCAAAATTGTTATTCTTTAAGATTTCTTACGTTAATGGTGTGGCCCCTTCCAAAGTTCTGATTAAATATAGATACAAATGTTTTTTCTGCCTGTTTATATTTGCTAAGTGGGCCAGTGAACTATATGAAAAAGTAGGAGTGGATGCTTTGACCCTGATTTTAATAAGTGGTATTGCTTGGTCACACAAATTGCTACAAGAATGACCACTGAACAGCAAATAGGCAGGAACCCTCAAGCAGCAAGAAGTGTGCACTACAAAAGAAGCAAAACTAGATTTTTAAGTGGCTTCACTTAAATTTTCACACTAGAAGCTGAAAATACCATTTCAGCACATTTTCTATTACTCAAAAATGTATGATTATGGGGGCATTAGTGAAAAAGTGCTGATAAATGTATGTTGCTGAATGTCAATGGGATCTTAAGAACTGCCAAGTAGAATGTGGTTCTTTGGAAAATCAGATTTTCTTTTCAGAAATCATTTAAACTTGTCTTTTAGCTCTGCTCAGTTCCTGACTTGGATAATTTGACCATGCCCTCTCAACAATGGTTGGTCCATAGATAGACAAGAACGTTTTTATAACAATCTGATGAGATATTAAAGAAAATTAGATTTTCCAATGGGAAACCCTAAAAAGAGCTAACTTTCATCTTCATCAAAGTTCTATAATTACATGTGGACAGCTGTTTTGAAGATATTTCCTTTTTATTCCACCTCAAAGAAATTGGATTTTCAAGCAACTTGACTGTCAATTTAAAGATTGGATTACTTGTTTGGTATAAATCCCTTCATAATGCTGTGTAAATCTTAGGTAACTCAATATTTAACATCATGTTTTCACTATCCAAATTACTTGTAATTTACAGTCATGAGAAAAATATTCTATATTTTAAAGTCAGATATTAAACCATCAAGGGGTCATATATTATGTATGTATAGTCTGTTATCTCACCAAGCCATTTAAATAAAATGCACATAATATTTTGTCTCTGAAATAAAGGATTCTGTTAAATACTTTTTGTATAAATATGAACTACCTAATTGCATATTATCAAAATTAGGTTCAGAGCTCAATTACTAATGATATATAGTACACCAGATCTGTATTTTACAAGCACAACAAAAATTGAGAGAATTTTAGAAATACCAGTATAACTCTTCTGATACTTTTAAATATAAACGTCAATTCATCTTCTCTTTTCAGCTTCTGCATTTTAAAGTGATTTCTAAATTATCTTTATATATAATATGTTTTTCTATATCTCTAGCGATATATAAACATAAAATACATATCTACATATTATCTTTATATACATATATGTGTGCATAATTTATGTATGTGTGTAACTCTTTTGCAGAATTGCAGATATTAATGTGCAAATAAAAATAAATGATATTTAAAAAATAAATAAATGATATTTAGAAAAAGAAGATAAATTCCATTTTCATCCAGACCTTATGTACTTCTTGCCTCAGAATTCCAGAACTATATGTTAGGGTTAGGCCCCTCAGTCTCAGGCAATTCAAAATGAAATATTGATTTCTCACTAGAATTAAATGGACATACATATGTGTGTGTGGCAGTGTCTCTCATTGTTTCTCCATCTCAAAATTGATGCCAAAAAAGCAATTTAGTATTAGAGAAGAATGACTCATTTTTATTTTGTGTTTCCTCTTGGGTGCTCCCTACAATTCATTGGCAGGTTTTATTCAATTCTATTTTTGAAATTAATTTTGTCTGATCCAACCTTATATCCAGGCAATGATCTTTTCTTCTTTCTGAAATAGTACAATAATTTTTCTGTCACTGATTCTCGATATATTTTTCTACACTTAAACCAGAATGCTAATTGAATTCTTCTTGTTTCCACTTTTTGTTTACTTCCTCTTTTTTCCCTCCTATTTCTCTTCATCCCCCTCCTTTCTTTCTTTTCTTTCTTCATTTTGTCCTTCAAATAATGCTCTCAACATTGAAAGGTTTACTTCCCAGAAACATCAACATATTACACTTAACCCGAGAAGAGATTAGTATACTTAATAGGGTTGCTTTTGGCAGGTTTTATTAATCATACACCATCATCTGGTGTTGTAATTCATCTTAAACCAACCAAGGCTCTCTGAAGAAAGAGATGGTAATTCACATTCTGAGCTGGAAATTCAAGAATGGTATAGCAATGAAACTGCAGGCTAGATGATGCATGTTATTAGGTGCTGGAGAGACATGGAGGTAATGACTTTATAAAAAATGAAATGCTCTCACTATCAATAAATGCAGAGAATATTTAATAAAATATAACAAAAGACTGAGACCAATTAGCAATCAGTTTTAAAGCTGTGAGTGAGAACTTTAGCTAGCAGTATTAGCTCTTCCCCCAAAATAAAACAACTTTCTTTGTTATGCCTTTTTTTTTAAGGTTATATAAATTATATATAATAATTTATATTGTATATTAATATATATATTCATAAATAATACATATATATATTTTGGAAGGACTACACCCAGTGCTGCTGGCTCTATAGTCTGGATCACTCCTGGCAATGCTCAGGGTACCCTATTAAGCATCAGTGGACAAAACCCAGTTTGTCCACATGCAAGGCAAGAGCCCTACTCACTGCATTGTCTCTTCTGGCATAGAAATATGTTCTTATAAAATATAAGTATATTGTTTCTACAAGTTTTCTTATAACACATCCAGAGCAGCAATAGTTGCATGACTTCATATGAAGCACAACTTTTGAAACAATATTATGTATAACCATGGGACTATATTTAAAGAGGAGATGTATAAGTGTGTTCATGAGTATTCAATCAACTATTAAAATCATAAGCCCAATCACGAAGGAACTTCTAAACCAAGCAGAACAATCTTGTAAGTGACAATATCTCGAGATTTTCCTCATCTTTCATCCTCCTTATTTAAATAATGTAATAGATGTATGCAGATATACTTGACTAAATACCAGAATAGCATAGCTTAGATACATTGACACGGAAAGTTAATCATCAGTGAATATGCAAACAACATGACCTCAGGAGATAAAATTAATGTGTATATATGTGCATTTTAAATCATATTGCATGCAGAATTTCCTCAACTTTGGGAACATAAAGGGAAATTCATTTGAGTTTCATGTTATAATTCCTCAGGTTAGAAGTAAACTATTGTAACATTGTAATCTGATAAGCTTTCTTTTTAAGTGTCCCTGACACACTAAAATAGATCCCAAAAAAAACCTAAGTTCCAGGTTTAGTATTATACAATAATTGTTAGTATCAGCTAAGTTGTTTGAAACTAAACTTGTCATTGGTGAAATGAAAAACTAAAGAGATGTTTAAGAATTACTTTAAAAATTGAAACAAAATTTCCACAGTTCTTACATAAGCTTGATACATATATATGTATATATATATATATATATAAAGTATATATATGAAGTCTCAGGTAAAGCTCCACATTGAAATAAATATAATTCAATAGATATGTGTGTTATTAAATAAGATCACTTTCACAGAGCATAAAAACAATTCCTTTTGAATGAATAATGATATAAAGAATAAAAATACTAAGGGTTCATTTTGTAGGTTAATATATTAAAATGTAAAAGAATTTGGATTATAGACATCACTGCTAATGTAGGAACAACAGTTTCAGGGAATAAAAGTTCTCTAGACAGAAACACAGGAGTGTTGTGTCTGGAATACATGGTCATCTAGGCCCGTATGGATATGAATAATGAAGAGATTTGTTTTTCTGTCACAGAAGTAATTAATAAAAGTATCTAAAGTCCATAATCATTGGCACGTCATTGGTTATAAAGATGATTTCAAAACAGGAATGACATTTTTAAATAGGATTTCTGAACTTGGAAGTTCTGATACAGATAAAACAAAATTTGGTCTAAATATAGAACAGTAAGTAGTTTGCCACTCTGGAGACTCTAAAGGAAAGAAAAGATTACTCTATTGATTCATATCTTTCCTACCTTTCCATTCTCAATTTTTGTTGGTATTGTTCTTTAGAAATTCATTTAGTGGACTATACTATATATTTCACTTAAAATACTGTTATATTAATTTATAAAAAATGAAACAATAATCATAGTCACTATAATTAAGATATAGACTACTTCCAAAAAAAATACTTGTTTACAAATCTTTATATACTTGTCTTTTATACATCAGCCTTATTTCTTGACGAAAGATCTGACTCTTCACTCCTCATGCATTTTGCTCTGTTCTAGTTTGAAAATGCAATTCAAGTAGAATTCGTCAGTAAGCAGCCTCTCGGAATGATTTACTTCACACCTATAATTAATGCTTTTGGAATTCTTCCTCATTGCAGCATACCTTTGCAGTTCATCCTTTCATTGAGTTTTTACCATTATTTGCATAAATGATACGTTTTCAAACTCTTTGGTAGTTGATGAACATTTGGTTATTCAAACTTTTGGTGCTTAGGATAAGTCTGCTATAAATATGCACATACAGGTGTTATTTGGACATGTCTTCTTTTATCTTTGGAAATTAACTAGGAGTAGGGGTATTAGGCCAAATGGTAAATTTGTTGCATTAATATGAAATTACTTTCCCCTTTTCTTAAGTAGATGTATTTTTACTTCTATACCAGGAATATATCTACATTTCTCTCTATGCATATCTCTATCTATCTATCTATCTATCTATCTATCTATCTATCTATCTATCTATCTATCTATCTATCTATCTATCTATCTATCTATCTATCTATCCTATCTATCTATCTATCTATCTATCTATCTATCTATCTATCTATCTATCTATCTATCTATCTATCTATCTATCTATCTATCTATCTATCTATCTATCATCTATCTATCTATCTATCTATCTATCTATCTATCTATCTATCTATCTATCTATCTATCTATCTATCTATCTATCTATCTATCTATCTATCTATCTATCTATCTATCTATCTATCTATCTATCTATCTATCTATCTGTCTATCTGTCTGTCTATCTGTCTATCTGTCTATCTGTCTGTCTGTCTGTCTGTTTATCTATCTATCTATCTATCTATCTGGCTATCTTTCTATTTGTCTATCTATCTTTCTATCTGTCTGTCTTTCTATCTGTCTGTCTGTCTGTCCGTCTGTCTATCTGTCTGTCTATCTATCTATCTCTCCCTCTATCTATCTATCTATTCCAAGAATAATAGTCTTTTATTTAGAAAATTTTAACCAGATATGGTAATATGTTATCATGATTTAACTTTGTACTTTATTATGTATAGTTTTATTTTAATTATTCATTTATTAGATATGAGGCATCTCCTATGTCACATATGGTTCCAATTACCTCTAAGAAGGATCACCATGTTCAGTCAGGTGTAGCCCAAAATTCAATAAACAATTACAATTATGCTAAAAACTAGAAAGTACAAAATTAAGACATAATAATGTACTAATCAAACTCAGATCAGTCATGAGCAAGACTAATGCTATACTCACTTTTCAATTTTTTTGGATGCATTTAATTTTATGTTATCTTTTCTTTCATTTGGGAAGAAAAGTCTTTGGCCACACCCACTAGTACACAGGCCTTTTTTCTTGGCTCTGTGTTTAAGGATTACTTCTGGCTGTGCTCAGGGAACCATATAGGGTGTCAGGAATTGAATTGGGGTGGCTACATTTAATGCAAGCACCTTATCCCCTTGTATTATCTTTCCAGCTCCAAAGTATATTTTAAAAGACTAAATAAGTTTATTATTTTCTCTTGCATTCCCTGTGCTATATATTTCTGCCTAATACATTGGAGATAGAAAATACCTCCCACATATGATCTCTGCACATACATTTGTGGAATCACATCATGAATTATTTGGTAAGCTCTTTTAATATATACATACAGTACTGGTGCTCAGTTGTTAGAAAGGTTTTACCTATAATTACAATGACTTTAGTGTAAAGTATAATTTAGACAAATCATTTCTTCTACATATAACACTGGTAGATTTAATTTTAAGGGAAATGTATTCATTGCATATAACAGAAGATTATTTAGCAAAGAATTGCTTATCATATCTCTTTATTATCCTGCTAACATTTACCCAGTTGCAATTACCCTTTTCATTTTTATATGCATTAATGGCACCTTCTCCTTTTTACCTTATATGTCATTGAAAGTTTATAAACTTCACTGTTTTCTGAAGTTGATTAATTTTTTATAGTTTTTTCTCTGCTGTTTTTATATTTTTTTGCTGTTTTTATATTTTCAAGTTAATTTATACCTATAATTACTGTTATAATGTTATTATAGTTTTGTTATAAATTGTAGTATAAACTTCAGTTATATTTTTAATTTTATAAAATAAGATTATTTTGTTAATTTTACAATTAGAGTTCCACATTTGATGACAAAGACAACACAATACAAAACTTAGTCTATAATGAAAGAGAATTTTACTGCAGCAAACAGAGATAGACTCAAACTAAATATGTATGTCAGGTCAAATGAAATTTTATGAATACATTTTATAATGAATTCAAAGCAAAGATTTGGCATTCATGGATTAGCTGAGTAGCAGGAGTCTTTTCAAGACATTGAACTCCAACCACTTTAACTATTTAAGAGATTATCCAGTGGACATCAGGAAATTATAAATGATTATTTTGCAAAGTATGTGTGTCATTTACCACATTACTATGTTAAAAAAGTATGAAGAATAGTGAGTCATGTAGAGAAGAAATGCAACTGAAATTGTGACTATACACCTTTTGTATTCTGTATTCTGCTCTTACTGACAGGTAAAAAAAAAAACTCTGAGACCCATGAATTGTGTTAGTCAAATGGTGAAGATTGTACCTTTGCTTTTCTTTTTGTAGAACTCTAAGGATTATTTAATTCATATGAGCCAGTATTTTTTCTCCTCTAAATATTCCCACTGCAATATCTCAAAAAATCTACAAAATACATGTCTGTGCTTAGCATTCTTGGGTAGAGAAAGTATCCCTCTATACTGAAAAAAACAAGGGTCACAAGGCATTTTACACAAAATAAGCAAAAATTCCATTACTAAATGTATGCTTTTCTCAAGAAAAGTATTTTAAAATTTAGATTATTGTTATTAATAATTTTTTGTTGGGGAGTACATTTAGTGGTGCTCTGAACTTACTCCTGACTCTCTGCTTAGGGTTTTACTCCTGGTGATGCTCAGGGTACCATATGTATGCTAGGGGTCAGATCCTGTAGGCTGTTTTGTAAGGTGTTCCTTGTCTACTGTATTATATCTTTGGCCTCAGGAATTCAGAGGACGTAATTACTTTACTGTCTGTCTTATATTCTGTAAGCAATAAAAAATTCTTTTGGAAGTAGAAATAAAAATTTCTACTCAGGAGAAAAAGCAAGGCTAATAACTTCATCGACAAAGTTTCGCAAGTATGGTCCTGTACTTACTCTTAACTCATAAAGTCATGAATCCATGATGATGAATCATTTTCTCTGACTCAGAAAATATACAATACACTGTCAGATACTCTGAGATGGTTTCAAGCTATTTTAAAATTTGAGTCCAATGAAAATACCACTAATAAGCCAGCAGAAATAAAACTTAACTTTGGGAGGCAAAGTCGGCTTTTATTTTATTGAAATAATAAGCTCACATGGGACTGATTGGATAATTTTGCAGTGATTTATATTAAAGAAGCCAGAAGTCATGTTTGCATCCATATTTCTAATAGTAAGTGAAAAGTGGACTAAAATATCGATACTTGTTTCTTCAAATGCAAACTTTACAGTACTAGTTTTAATTTTGCCATCATTTCATTAAGAAAAGGTTTGGAACTAGAGAGTAACTAGGGATGCAAAAGCACAATTTTTATCTAGGAGGCCTAGGTTGATCCCTGGTTTAAATGCCTGAGTTCTGTCCCTAGGCTGTCTACCTCCTATGACATCATCCCCAAACATTGTGCACTGCTGCTGGAGCCCAGAACAACAGCAACAAAAAATCCAGATAGAGAAGTATATATCTATTTTGAATGAACAAAATTTGAGAAAATTCATATAAGATGTTTAACATTAAACCTTAAAATAGATAATTTTTGCGTTTGAAATAGAGGACTTTTTTTTAATTAAAATAAAAAGGCATATTAACTTGATTATAAAGTAATAAACATGTTGCTATTTAAAAGTCAATGGGAAAGAACAACTTTATTAAGATTTTTTCTTCATGACATGAAAAATAAAATGCTGTGATTCTGAAAATGATACCCAATAAGCATGGAAGTGGAAAAAAATTCTCTTATGAAT
>JAJIBD010012456.1:0-29122 GCA_021461705.1 Cryptotis parvus
AGGCGTTCAAGATCACGTCTGGGCCTCCCTGGATGCAAATAATTCACTTAGCCCATTGACTTTCTTTTCCAGCTCCCCGCTTAGTAAACATGCCAATTATTGTTCCTAGGCCTTTCCTGTTTAGCAGAGTACATTACAGAGACAGGATTGAAGAGAGAAAGGGAAAGGTCAGGAGGCTACAAGTAGGCTAGGACCTGAGGCAAATCATCTTCTATGGAATAATATGTGGTGACCATGTTCTTGTTTCTAAGGAATCAAACTATTACTCAGGAAAATTGCATTCGTTCCGGCAAATATAGTTGGGCAGTGGCAAAAATGTGAATTCAATCACTTTTACCTAACATATTCCTACAGTCCTCCTTGTTGCCACCTATTTGTTGTTGAAATTCCTCTTAGCAACTGAGTTTGCCTGTCAACATGTGTAGAACAGTGTACAGAGTAGGGGGACAGTGATAGACTGGAAAACAATGTAGGGGAAGTGGAGCACAAAGGCCTTTCATATAGGCTCAGGAATTGTGAGTATTCCTGAGGAGTTGATGAGACACAGAAACACTGCAATGCGGTAATGAATCAAAAGGGTGGCAGAGAACTCAATTAACAGAACCTCAGTAGGAGAGATAGACCTGACCCAATGCTCCTAATAGAGGAGCAAAGTTTACAAATTATGGGAAGACATTGCCCCTTTGGGCACTGTCCTTTGCCATTTCTAGTCAATGTTTCGAAGCTCTCTTGCCTCAAGGAGAATCCCCAGGTATATAAGCAACAGGGTAGCATCACCCAGCTGGCCGGGAGCAGTGTCAGTGAGGGATCCAACACCTTTTATTCGGGACACTAATAACATTCATAAGGGTTCCACCCATATGAAAGAATTATCTTTCAAAATCCCACTTCCTAATGCCACCACATTAGGGATTAGGATTTCAACATATTAATTGGGGGCACACACAAATAGTCCATAACAAATATCAAACTCTTAAAGCATCTCAAACATCAAGGAAGCTAGGACAAGGCACTGTCTATAAATGATAGTTTTAGCAATCTGTGCTCCTCAAGAGTTCATATTTATTTTTGTACCAGTGTTCTTGTAATTCTAAGCAGAATTATTTATCACTTGATAAGATTCTGCTTTATTAAACTGACAAACAAGGTAGTTCTTTGGGCTTAGGTGATTTGAGTAAGGTACAAGAATCTGCACAGAAAATAGCAGTAATTTTCTAAATACAGCCAAGTCAATTGTATCTGTTGTGGACTAACAGAAAGACTCCTGGGTCTTCGCAGATAGCTCACTGTGTAATCATCCTAGCTGAATAGACCCAGATACTTTGTTTTGAAGGGAGTGCAGAAATCCTGCAGGTTTAATTGCCAATAAATCAGCATGACCTCCATTCTCTGGCAGTTCTTTTCTACGGAGATCTTTTCAACCAGAAAATGAAGAGATGGATTTTACAGGGTGTGCACACTGCCTATGGCATGATAACAGGATACACTTGCTGTTCTCTCTATTAAGGCAATGCTAGATAATGAAGGACGCTATTAATGACATGTTCTGTTTGCTTTTAGGTAATTGTCATCTTGTATTATAGTTATTTCTTTTCATTATTATGGAGAGCTGACTTTAAAAAAAATCCTATCATTTGTTAGTTCAACATTTTATCATTACTAGAGGTCTCATTCCCTAGTTAATTCATAAAAATTTGCATTTAAATATTCTGCCTTAGTCAAAGAGCTATTCACAAACTGAATTGGATGTTGCCTTTAAGATGCTTTCAGATGTTTTTAGTAGTAGTTATTTTAAATTAATATTTCCATTTAATGCCTATAACAGAAATGTTGAGGTTGGGGACATAGCTCAAAGGGCTAGAGTGTGCTTTGGGCTCCATCCTGCCACTTGCTTTGGGGCTCCATCATAGCATCATGGTACAAATGTCCCTGAGTCCTGCTAAGTGCACCCCGCCTAAAAGACTTAAAAACTAATATAGAACTTTAAAACTCATCTATATAAAAATGTAGAAGCTGGAGCAATAGTACAGTGGAATCGATCTTTGCCTTGCATGCAGCTGACGTGGGTTTAATTCCCAGCATCCTATATGGTCCCCTAGCACGGCCAAGAGTAACTTCTGAGTGCAGAGTCAGAAATAACCCCTGAATATTGCCAGGTGTGACCCACAAAGGCCAAAAAAAAAAAAGGAAAATGTAATATAAATGCTTGTACTTTGAACTTCATCCTGGAGTATATGGCATTTAGACATAATGATCTTTAATCATAGAAACACATTTTTAAAGTATTTTATTATACCACCGCGAGATATGCAATTACAAAGATGTTCATATTTGGGTTTCTGTCATACAGTGTTCCAGTATCCATCCCTCCACCAGTGACCATCTCCCACCACCAACGTCCCCAGTTCCCTCCCGCCCCCCAGCCCTCCTCCATGGTAGGTTCTTTATTTCTTTCCCTTTCTCTCTATCTCTTTCTCTTTTCCTTCCCTTCCAGATTGTGGATGACAGAATATACATTAAAGGGTTGTTATGTGTATCTTTTTGCCTGTATTTAATGCTCAGTTCTAGGTTGGTATTAGTACTTTCAACAATTGTTAGCACACTGTTCCATTTTCTGTCTTACCTAGCCTCTGACTCCCACACGTTTGTGATAATTTCCACCTTTGACAAGACCTCCTGATACATGAGAGACACATTTTTTACTTTGGCTTAGTACAAGTCATGCAACTCTTGAAGTGTTTTTTTTTTAATCAAAAAATGTTTTCTTTCTGTTTCTGTTGCAATGACAGGGATCGCACACAGGTCTATAGTGCTCGCCAGGAGTCACATACTTAGAATAGGTGATCGTATATATGTTCACAGCACAGATAAACTCCTGACCAAGTCGACAATGTTTTAAATATGTCTTTTTTAAATCTAGCTGATTTTGATCCTACTCTGAGGAGTTTGTGTCAGTTCTGTTCTCAATGGCAGCCCAGTTTGATAACTTGCAACTGAAATGAATTGGGTACAAAACTTTAAGAGTGAACTTCATCAGGTCCAAATGGGATGCTGGGGATGGAACCTGGGTCGGCCACGTGTAAGGCAAATGCCCTACCTGCTGTGCTATCGCTCTAGCCCGAAACTGTTAATGATAAGGTTTACACAATGTTCTAATACCACTGACGCTACAGTGTCCCCCCACCTCAACCTACTACCACTCCCCACTCATACTGGGAGTTAGTTCTAGAAACAACCTTTTCTAGAAAAAAACACAAGAGAATCACTGTCACTGTCTTCCCGTTGTTCATCGATTTGCTGGAGCGGGCATCAGTAACATCTCCATAGTCTTGTTGCAAGCAAGTGCAGCCCAAAGGCATCTGCTTGCTCCAGGGACAAGAGCCTCAAACCATTCTTCAGGTCATGGAATTGAGGTCCATAATTGTTACTAGTTTTTGGCATAACAAGTAAAACATGGGTAGCTTGCCAGGCTCTACCGTGTAGGTGGTATACTATCAGTAGAAGGCTCTCATCTCGAGCATTTACTGATGAAACTTATAGGGAAAAGGTCAGGTTTTTTTCTTGGATGGAGCTCTGAGGAACGATGGAGTCTGAATGTTGAGAATGACTGACCGCATAATGTGTGGGTTGCTCTGACTTCTTGCTAGGCTTACTGGGAATGACAGTAAATGTACAAATAATATATACATATATATATATATATATAAATAACTTTTTCTTTTAACTTTTATCTTTTTATTGAGGCACTGTGATTTACAAATGGGATTGTAATTTGTATTGAAATGTGATCACAAATTTACAAATTTTAGGCAATTTTCCAGTATCAATCCCAACATCAGTGTCAATTCCCTCCACCAATATCTCTAATTTTTCCTCCCATCCCTCAACCTGCCTCCTAGACAGGCACATTTTTAAGTTTGGTTGCTGTGGTTAGGATCTCATGTTGTCAGTTTTGTTGGTTCTGTGGTTCAGCTGTATAGATGTACCACATCTTTACACCACCAATATGTCCAACGCCTCTGCCCTTGCTCCTATTACCTCCCTTCTGCCTTTTCTAACCTCTGCCCTTTTGTTTCTGTCCTCCTAGTCCTCAATTCTATACTCTAGGGACAAGGGTAATCTACGTATTCTTCCTTTGATAACTTTCATTCCCTGTACTGTTTATTCTGTATACCACAGATAAATGATATAATTAGGTATTTGCCCTTCTTCTAACTTACTTCACTTAATATAATGTCCTCCAGTTCCACCCAAGTTGCAATGAATTTGCATGATTTCACTCTTTCTTACAGCTGCATAGTATTCCAGTGTGCATGTGTGTGTGTGTGTGTATGCGTGTATACACATATCTATATCACACCTTCATTATCCATTCATCTATTGTTGGACACCTAGGTTGATTCAATATCCTAGATATTGTGATAATTGCTGAAATGAATGTTTTTATGTCTGCATATGAATGTTTTTGTGTACTGGTGATAAATATAAAGACGAGAAATTGCTGGGTCACGTGGCAGCTCTATTTTTTGTCTGAGAGCCACTAGGGTCCCCAACAATACCAGGAAGTGAGTTCCCTTCTACCTCGGAAGCAGGCTGGAATGGATGAAAACTCAGGAATATGGCACAGTTTTAAAAGGCTTTACTATCACAGGTCTGATGTACAATCTAAGAACAGGAAAAACTCCGGACTCTGGGTTCCCAGCTAGGCCCCAGCCATGTGTAGGCCAAGATGGCTGCCACCACGTGTTGAAGCCCAACAGAAAGCGGAGAGGACGGAGAGGCAGAAGCCAAGGGAAGCCAAAATGGCAAAAAAAAAAAAAAGGGGGGGCCTTCTCTCTTCTTCCAGCTTATTTTTTTTTTTTTTTTTTTTTTTGCTCAGGGGTTACTCCTGGCTCTGTACTCAGGAATTACTCCTGGCAATGCTCAGGGGACCATATGGGACGCCGGGGATCGAACCCAGGCCGGCACAGGCCGGCCGCGTGCAAGCGCCCTACCCGCTGGGCTATCTCTCCAGCCCCCAGCTTATTTTATAGAAAGAAATCCGCCAAAATTTCCCGGCCTGCCCATGGACCCATCATGGGCCTGGCTATCTAGGGATGAATACAGGTAAAGAACTCTATTGAAATGCAGCACTTCAGGAAGCCTTTTGAGCTAATTCAAAGCCTCCCTAGTAGAGCTGGGAGGGACTGCAAGCTAAGTGTAGTTGAAGCTTAAAGTAGGACTGTCACCCAACATATTTTGACTTTTCTGATAAGTCTGCTTACTGTTTTCTATTTTTTTTTTCTTTTTTGGGTCCACGATCACGATCATGATCTTCCTGTTGATCATCTATTTGCTAGAGCGGGCACCAGTATTATCTCCATATGTCCTGTCTCATGCCAGTAGAGCCAGGGGCATCGGCTTGCTACAGGAACATAAAGAGCCTCAAACCATTATGACCTAATATAATTGTTACTGGAATTTGGCGTATCATATACAACACGAGAAGCTTGCCAGGCTTACCGGCGGGAGGTAAACTCTTTTAAACACCTCCAAATAAAGCATTTATTGATGAACCGTCGCGGCCGCTTGTGGCTGCGCGAGCGGGGCTGTGATGGGCTGGTCTGCTGGGTGGAGTTCTGGCGAGAGGGAAGTCCAAAAAGTGGAAAATGGCGGCGTCCGTGGAGTGAGGAGGGGGTGGTCTGGCTTGTTGTGAGGCTCTACCAAGGTGTGGGCCAGGGCTAGAACCCGCCATGCCTCCCGACTGCCTCATGAGCGGCTTTGCACAGGGAGAGCAAGGAACAGCTCTGCCCCATGTGTGAGAGTCTCTGGACCAGCATACCTGGGCCGGATTGAGGAAAAAGCTGCTGCAGGGTGGGTGTCGGTGGTCCAGGCTGTGATGGGTTGGTCTGCTGGGTGGAGTTCTGGCGAGAGGGAAGTCCCAAAGTGGAAAATGGCGGCGCCCGTGGAGTGAGGAGGGGTGGTCTGGCTTGTTGTGAGGCTCTGCCGAGGTGGTGGGCCAGGGCTAAAACCCGCCATGCCTCCCGACTGCCTCATGAGCGGCTGTGCACAGGGAGTCACACCTTTTGGGTCACACCCGGCAATGCTCAGGGGTTACTCCTGGCTCTGCACTCAGGAATTACTCCTGGCAGTGCTCGGGGGGACCATACGGGATGCCGGGGATTGAACCCGGGCGGCATAGGCCGGCCTTGGCCTCGTGCAAGGCAAGCGCCCTACCCGCTGGGCTATCCTCCGGCCCCTGCTTACTGTTTTCTAAAGGGATTTACCAGACAACAGTCCCAGCATCTTTTCACCACATCCCCAACACAGATTGTTCCCAGTGTTTTTGGATATGTGCCGTTCTCACTGGTGACATAGTAACTCATTAGTGATTTAGAGTACCCTGATAACTAGTGGTGACTAGCACTTTTCTTATACTTATTGGTCATTCATCTGTCTTGTTAATTTTCTTTCACACTTTTCATAAGTTTTTTAAAAATGTTTTGCTATCGTTGATCATTTTGAGTTCTTATATATCTTGGATAGTAAGCCTTTATCCGATATGTTGACTGCAAATATTTTCTCCTGTTCAGTTGGGCATACTTTAGTTTTAGCTAGGGTTTCTTTTGCCATGAAGAAACTTTTAAATTTTATGCTTATTTTTGCTTATTTTTTGTTGTTGTTTTGCTGCTGCTGTTTTGTTGTTGTTGTTTTCAAGCATCATATAATTGAAAACACCTTTGAGGAATGTACCTTTGGAGCATTTTGCCAATATTTATCTCAATGTACCTGATGAATTCTGGTCTTATTTAAAAAGCTTTGATCAACTTTGAATTGATTTTTTGTGTAAGGTATGAGATATAGATTTAACTTCATTGTTTTACATGTGGTTATCCAGTTTTCCCAGCTTCTTCTTTACTCCACTTCATGTACCAAGCTCTTCAACAAATAATAGCTTAGGAGAAATAGAAAGTAAAAAGAGTATTCATTTGAAAAGAAAATCATTAAATAGAAATAGATACAATTCAAAAGACAAAGGCAAAAAGATCCAGCAATCCAATATAAATCTGATCACGCCTTTGATCTAGCTGCCGCTACTCAGGAACCAAAAAGAAAGAAAAGCTTGTTAACTTCACCATGGATACAGGTTCGTAATATTTAACATGGAGAAAAGTATACAGGTCAAAGGTCTGGTTTGTTTGCCATTAGTTTTTACTGATAGCGTGTAGAGGAAACAATTGGAGTAACTTAAAGAGTAAAAGATACATATGAAATGATTTAATGGGCAAAACTAACCAATTATAGTCTAGGAATATACACTTGGAAGTTTTATTGCAGTTGGGTGATAGTACTATAGAGGAAGCAGGGATTATTTTAATACTCATAAAGTGGTTACTTTGGGGAGAGAGGAGGCTATCATTCAAATAGATTCTGGAAGGGCTTCAGGGTGGGGTTGTGGTAAGCAGTTTTATTTCCAGGCTTGGAAAATGGTTTGCAAAGACATTTGCCTTATACTTGTTTTTATGTTTTCCTGTATCTATTTTTTTTTAATTAAAAAGTATCTTTTATTTTTACTTAAAGAATCGCTTATCTTGTATCGCTTGTCTTCCCGTTGTTCATCAATTTGCTTGAGTGGGCGCCAGTAACATCTCCATTTGTCCCTGTTCGAATGCTAGTATAGCCAAGGACCACTGCTTGCTCCAGGAACACGAAGAGCCTCAAACCATTCCTTCAGGTTATGGGAATGAGGTCTATTATTATTACTTGTTTTGGCATATCAAATACTACATGGGTAGCTTGCCAGGCTCTGCCGTGTGGGCACTCAAAGTTTTTGCATTTACTGATGAACAGTGCGGCCATGCGGCAACAGGGAGAGCTGGTAGCAGTTCCATCTGTGTCTGTGAAATAGGCTTCTCTCTAGGGTCGGGTTCTGACAAGCCGGGCTTGAGATCGGCTTTTCTCTTGGGTGGAGCTCTGAAGTGCGGTGGAATCCGGATGTTGAAAATGGCTGCTGTCATGGTGCGGGGGTTTCTCTGGCATCTTCCAAGGCTCTATTGGGGTGGCAGGCCTGACCGAACCTGCCCTCCCTCCTTGGCGCCCTCATGATCAGCTGAGCATGGGAAGAGCCCTTACTTAAAGAATAGTGCAAAATATAAAGAACTTTAAAGAGATTGTAGTACTGTGTACTGATTGCATTTCAGGACTCTTGTTAGTGTCTTCCAAAAAGTCATAGAGTGACCCGCATTTCCCATTCATTTTAGAAAATCTGTTCTTTTTTTTTTTTATACCACTGTGGGATATACAATTACAAAACTGTTCATGTTTGGGTTTCAGTCGTACAGTGTTCCAGCACCCATCCCTCTACCAGTGCCCATTTCCCACCATGAATGTACCTGATTTCCTCCCCCTCCCCTAGCCTCCTGCTTCTATGGCGGGCACTTTTGCCTCTTCTCTCTCTCTCTCTCTCTCTCTCTCTCTCTCTCTCTCTCTCTCTCTCTCTCTCTCTCTCTCTCTCTCTCTCTTCCCTTCTCTTCACATTGTGGCTTATGATACATACATTTCATACATTTAGGGGTTATCATGTATATCCTTTTGCTTATGTTCAATTCTCAGTTCTAGCCTGATCTACCATTTCCAGCAATTATTAGCACACTGGTCCCTTCTCTATCCTACCTAACCTCTGACTCCCACACACTTGTTGTAGATTCCAACTGCTGACAAGTCCTCCTGGTCCATGTTTTGCCTAACCTTGGATATTAGTATCATGCTATTTTTTTTTATATCCCAGAAAATTTGTTCTTGAGCTAATAGACAAACACTTCTGTCGGGGAGCTCTGCCTGGGTCCCCCAACAGTGCTGGGAAGCGAGTTCCCTTGTACCTCCGAAGCCGGCGAGGAATGGATGAAAACTCAGGAATCCGATGCAGTTTTAAAAGGGCTTTACTATTACAGGTTCCAATATACAATCCAAGAGCAGGGAAAGCCTCTGGACTCTGCGTTCCCAGCTAGGCCCCAGCCAGGTACAGGCCAAGATGGCTGCCACCATGTGTTGAGGCCCAACACAGAAATGGAGAGACCAGAGAAGCAAAAAGCCAAGGGAAGCCGAAATGGCAAAGGGGAAAAAAGAGAGCTTCTTTCTTCTTGCAGCTTATCTTATAGCCAGAAATCCGCCCAAACTCCCCAGCCCAGCCCATTCTGGGCTGGGCTATCTAGAGTGAAAATTCAAAGCCTCCCAGCAGAGCTGGGAGGAGCTACAAGCCAAATGTAAACTTCTCCTGGTTGGGTCAAATGCCCTCAGGTAATTTCTCCCAGCACCTCACCCAATGTCTTTTTATATGCTAATGTTTTTTGAGCCAAGACCCACCAGGATAAACCTCCACAGGGTAGAGAAAGGGGCTCTTAGAGGGAGTCCTGCAACACACTTCTGTTTGTAATGACAAACAGAAAAAGATGAAGTCTAAAGAAGTTAAGTGAGAAACCATCAAAATAGAAAGAAAGCATTTACCCCTCAAAGCATGTCTCTAAACAACAGCAGCTATAATAATGAAAAAAATTAAGTATATAGATGTAGGTATGGGAACATGAATATAATGATATTATAAACTTTTCTGAGAAGCTACAAAATTCTATACTTTCTTTTCAGTTTCATCATTTCATTCAGATTAGACCAAAAAAATGGTTTTTATCCCTTTGATCTAATTTTCTTTGGATTTTAAGTTCCAAAAGGCAAATCCGCTTGTAGCCTAAATCAATCTTTCATTTATGAGCAAATATATCTCTGAAAACTAACTTGCTTGAAATATTCTCTAAAGCAAGGAACTGGTAAAGCATCCTCTGCACTCATGAGAAATCTGTGAGATCTATATCAGATAATTTGCAAGTATTCATTGAGCATAGATGATCCTATTAAGTCTCATTTTCAGTTGTGGAGATGGAACTCCAAATATCTGAATACCAGACCAGTATTACAAAATTATTTTTCATATCATTTCTTCCATGCCTAATAAATTAATGTTCCACTTGGAAATGGATCTTAACAGATGGATCTAGCACATTCATAATTTTAAATTATAGAAGTGGTCATAGAGGTCCTGAGGATCGCCCAGGATGCCCAAGATACCCCTTGCAAGAGTGTGGTTAGTAGGCTGGCAGAGTTATTAAAATCCTAACAATTTCTTAAGACTCAGCTCAGCATCCTCTCTCTGCCCTGTAAGCCTCCAAGAGGCTTAAATATCTCATTAACGGCTTCCTGACCACTCCTTTCCCTATCTGGTTACAAAATGTTCTGAAGGTAGCAACTTTGTCGTAACATACGTACTTTTACTCAGAACTAACTGATCTCATGAGTCAGTCCTTTTATATGTCCAATTATTCAACAACGATATTTATTGGAGATCAGTTATGTTATTCTTCATACTAGGGTTATAGCTATGAGCAAACTTGGTGTTCTCATGGAGAATCAACTTCAGAGGTTGAAATAAGAAAATTATGTCTGTAACTTTCTCTCCCCCAAAATTAGGGAGTCTGACGTGACTAACTTTCCAGCAGTACCAGGAAGAAAAAATGATCTGCACTCATGGTGGGTAAACTAAAAACAGAGGGAAAACAGATTCAGTGGGTGCAGATTCTTTCAGACTGTTCTCTCCTTGGGTGAAAAGCAGAGTTTAAAATCCATATGGAGGGGCCTGGAGAATTGTATAAAGGTCTGGAGCACAGGCAAGAGACATGGTTCAATCGCCAACATCTCACATTCCCCTGAGCATTGCTCATTACAGCCCCTTCCCCTGCAGAAAAGAGGAATCCATGCATATCTGGAAGTGGTTGACTTCTACGCCCCTTACAACTTTCCTTCACACACATGCTATTATATATGTATGTATATACACATGCACTCATGCTTATATGCACACATTCACACATATCCATATGATCATGTGTGTATGTATATTAAGGTTTATCTCTTTTCCCCATATTCACAGTGCTTCAGGGAGGTTTTTGTCTCTTGTTGCTGGAGTTTAAGTAACATGTTTACAATAGCATTAACTTAAGTTTATGGCTTTGATGCATGGTTACTGCACCTTGAGAATTATTTTTAAAGCAGTAGTTAGCTTAGTGCTCTTTTGCCCTTTGGCAGTGCCAATGCTATAAACTATTATCATTGTGTAACTCTTTTTTTGATGTTGGAGGTTTTTTAAAAAGGTTTGTTTTTGATGGGTATTGGGTGAATATTCTTTCCCATTCTGTGGACTGCCTTTGTACCTTAGTACAAAGGCAGTTACCCCGTGCTAACAATTGTCGAGGGTACTAATACCAACCTAGAACTGAGCATTAAATAGGGCAAAAATATACACATGACAACCCTTTAGTGTATGTTCTGTAATCCATAGTCTGGAAGGGAAGGAAAAGAGAGAGAGAGAGAAGAGAAAGAAATAAAGAACCTGCCATGGAGGCAGGCTGGGGGGGGGGAGGGAACTGGGTAGTTGGTGGTGGGAGATGGGCACTGGTGGAGGGATGGGTGCTGGAACACTGTATGACCAAAACCCAAATATGAACTTTTTAATTGTATATCTTTGTAATTGTATATCTCACAGTGGTATAATAAAATACTTTTAAAAAAGTTTGTTTTTACCATTGTCCCGTTTCGTCTAATCAATAACTGAGTCCAGGAAAGTGAACATTTCATAACCAACTGTTATTTCATGAATAGTGTTGAAGTGGCAAGTTTGATAGTCTTGTGACAACAGTAACTTCGAGTCTTAATATATGGGTTTTCCTAACAATAAAATCAATCAAGTCTTTGAAAAAATAATCTTTGACAGAAAGGAAAACTAGTGAGATAAATATAGCTTTTCCTTTAACTGCCCAAGCCTTATAATGCATTTAACAGAAAAATGAAAAGTCCTCTGCCTTAAAATATAGTTATGGTATAAATTGAAGCAATGTTGATATAATGTTTTATAAAAATTAAATGTAAATACATAGACATAGGCATTTTATGAACAGGGAGAAAGTGAAGGAAGTATAGTCTATCCTCAATAAATATAAATAAATAAATAGATATAAATAAATATAAATAAAAACCAGCATACCAGTGCTGCCACCAGACCAACATATTGTAAGCACATGTTAAATGAATGGATTGGATTCATTTATCTGCCACTCCCAATTTCCTAACACATAAGGAAAGAATTATCTAGGAAGATAAGGAAACATACTATGAATATAAATGATGATAGAATTTTAACAAATCCTGTCATTTTTAGCTAGTACCAATATGGTCAAAACTTAGTATTTTTTTTCCAGGGCTCATAGAAATAATTATTCATCCACTTTTTTGTGCATCTGAGTAATTCAATTACAGACAGATGGAAAGATAAACGTTTCAGGGAGAGAGAGAGGGAATCTAAGTCACATTGATGTGGACACAAACATTTAAAATATGTATAAGTTTCCACTAGATGATCTCTTTTAATACCTGAGAATTGAGACAGATGTATTCCTGTTCTCAGTGGGGTATCTAGAGAGGAATATGCATTCGTGGGTTTTCATGTATGGTGCTTTGTTTTAATTTGAAGGGACCGGCGGGGAAGCAGATAGTTTCGTTCACCCTTCAATACAGAATGGCTCAGATGACAGCACTGTTCCCGTGTTGAGGAACTTCGACCAAGCTGACTATTGGCAATTGTTGGAAATTATGGCTGCTCTGACCCGAACTTAACACTGTCATGTCTTCTCACCTAGAGACATTTATTTACCTCACAAGAGACTTTCATTCTGATTTCTTCTATATGTATATAGTTCCAGAAATGGAACTGAGGTTTACATGCCTTTTGGAACATGTATATATAGCTCATACTACTAAAATGTAGTCCTGAGCTATATCTTTGTCCTTCATAGGAAACTTTTGAAATGATTCAAAGTTCTAAGGACTAAGGAATTCTAGATCAGGACCAAGAGGAATAGTACAGAGCCTTAGAATGGCAGCCTTGCAAGCACTTGTGGGTTAGGAAGTAAAAGAAAAAAATTATTGTCAAGCAAGTAACAGTTAATGTCTTTCTTATAGGAAGACATTTCTCAAAAAAACTAGCCAAATTGCTTAGATCTCTTTACTCATACCAATGGAGCAGCGGCAATGCAGCAACTCCTTAGAGACTTAAGTTGGTTCACTCTGTGTGTATGTGTGTGTGGCAATTGAGTATTTTCACACCTTAACTGTTGGAGGACATGTTTAGCTAATCTGGGAGTTTTGTTGTTTTGCTCACTCCCAGCTTAATCTTATTTAAGCCAATGTTCATTCTAATGAGATCTCTCTTCTATGTAAACACTTCTAGAGGGTGTGGCAGTTACAGAAGTCACCTTGATTGAATAACTTCTGACTTATACATCTACTAAGGCTTCTATGTTTTCTAGATTGGGCACAGCTCCTCTTTATACCCACTGCACCCAACGTGGGACAGTTAGAATTTACCAGGAGACTACCACCCTGGCTACGCTGAGACTAAAGGTAGACTATAGAAGGATCATACTAGTTTGCTCTAAGCAGGCGAGTATGACCCTTTCAGTACACGAGAACAAGATACTCAGAATCACCCTGGTGCAGATAATAATAGGGACCTTGTGGGTACCATCTAGATTACATGAAGCTCATGAAGTTAAGATGTATTACTTTATATCAGCCCTCCCTCTCTCCAGTGTTTTACATAAGAGATAATCTCGGGATTAGTCCTTGGTGTAACCTTTGTTTATACCTACAATAGGGTGTGGCACTACACTCTGTTTAGGGTTCTTTGTTGGCATGACAACCCTCCCGATTGGGTTACTTTGGTGTATATAGGGGCTGACTTGAGGCCCCTTCACCTTTTGCCTTTTGGTTCCTCAGCCTTCAGCTTTTGGTTCCTGCGGCTTTTGGCTTTTGGCTTTTGGCTTTTGGCCTTCTTCTTCCCTGTGGGATCTCTCCTTGTGAGCGTTTATTCCCCTTGGAAGTTTTTACACGTGGTGGTCGCCATCTTGGCCTACACGTGGCTGGGGTTCTAGCCTGGAATCCTAAGCATCGGGTTTTTCCTTTTGCTGATTTGTATGCCTGAACCTGTGATAAGTAAAGCCTTTTAAAACCGCAGCGGATTCCTGAGTGTTCATCCATCCTCGCCGGCCGGAGGTAGAAGGGAACTTCGCTTCCCGGCACTGTCGGGGACCCGGCGGAGCGCCCCTACACTTAACAATGTTATTTTACAATCTAAGAATAAATTTAGAACAATCATTCACTAATATTTTGCTACTGACCTGCACTTTTCTCACTTAACATTTGGAAATAACTTGTCTCTTTCCATAATACACAAAACTAGATTTGCCTATCAAATGAGTGGAGCTCAAAAATATGGACAGGGAAGATTTAGAACTTGGCCAAGTGAAGTAGTGTAGATAAAAAGTGTACAGGGCTAGAGTGATAGTAGAGCAGGGAGAGCATTTGCCTTGCAAGTGGCCGACTCAGGTTTGATCCCTGACATCCATATGGTCGCATGAGCACTGTCAGGGAGAAATTCCTGAGTGCAGAGCCAGAAGTAACCCCTGAGCATTTCTGGGTGTGACCCCAAAAGCAAAATAGATAAACAAATAAATAAGTAAAAACAAATAAATAGTGTGCAACAAGAAATCAATCTGTGAATGCACTTAAATGATAAAGGGTCCCTTTGCTTTCACCCCTACTTCTACTGATGGTTACGTATGTGCTGGGTCATGTATTTAACTCACATGTATGTGCTGAATTCTAGAGCTAGGCTCCAAGAAAATAATTGTGATCCAAATAGATAAATTATGGAACTTACACTGGTCAGTTTAAGGATAATGCTTCCAAAGAGCTATATCCACTGAATTCTTTTTAAGATTGCTCCAGTGAACCCATTTTCACTTTGTGACAGTTCCTGGTTTTGAGTGATGTTTCAGGTTTTTTTTCATTTCTTTTGGCACATTGATTCACCAAGTTTCCCTTTATACTTCTTATTTGCTTTGTTCTTCACGTTTCAAATACTTTCCTTTCTGGTATGCATCCACTGAGAATAAACAGAGGTGGATAGCTCTGAGTGTACCACATTTCTGCACCACTCAGAGCCGAGAATGCCAGGAGCATTATGTAGACATCCTGGACTTGGGTCTGATCAGTGGATGCATAGTTGTGTACAATGAGGGGAGAATTTCTGAGAAAAATACTTTTTTTGGTTCAGTAGGAATTGAAAAGAAATAAAACAATCCTAGAACAAAATTAAGAAATGGAAAAATATAATTTTCTACCACGTTATTTGTTTCCCTGTCGGGGAAGCCACTGGGGTCCCGACAGTGTCAGGACAGAGGTTCTCTTCTACCTCCGAGGGCCGGGAGAACAGATGAAAACTCACGAGTCCGGTGCAGTTCCAAAAGGCTTTTAATAGTACAAAAGCCCTTCCACAGCACTCCAATATAATGAACAAACTCTAGCTCTGGTCCGAACTTAGACCATACAAAAGAGCCTAAGTCTCCCACCAAAGAGAGGATCTCACCGAGCTGAGTCCTACCCAGAAGGAGCAAAAGGCCAAAGAGCAAAAAGCCAAAAGTCAAAAGCTGCAGAAGCCAAAAGCTGAAGCGAAAAGGCCAAGGGGCCTCAAGTCAGTCCCCTTATATACACCAAAGTAATCCAGGGAGGATCGTGTCAACAAAGAACTCTAAACAGAATGTAGTGCCACACCCTATTGCAGGTATAAACAAAGGTTATGCCAAGGACTCCGAGATTCTCTCTTATGTAAAACACTGGAGAGAGAGGGCTGATATAAAGTAATACATCTTAATTTCATGAGCTTCATGTAATCTAGATGGTACCCACAAGGTCCCTTATTATTATCTGCACCAGGGTGATTCTGAGTATCTTATTCTTGTGTACTGAAAGGGTCAAGCCTCACCTGCTTAGAGCAAACTAGTATGATCCTTCCTATAGTCTCCTATAGTCTCAACGTAGCCAGGGTGGTAGTCTCCTGGTAAATTCTAACTGTCCCACGCTGGGTGCAGTGGGTATAAAGAGGAGCTGTGCCCAATCTAGAAAACATAGAAGTCTTAGTAGATGTATAAGTCAGAAGTTATTCAGTCAAGGTGACTTCTGTAACTGCCACACCCTCTAGCAGTGTTTACATAGAAGAGAGGTCTCCTTGAATGAACCTTGGCTTAAATAGATTAAGCTGTGAGTGGGCAAAACAACAAAGCTGCCAGATTATCTAAACCTGTCCTCCAACATTTCCCCACTTGGCAAACTTCTGACTTATTATATAGTGCTTTTGTCATCTTAGAGGCCAAGAGAAGAGAGTCCCGCCTCCCACTATCTCTCCTGTTCCCTCAGAAGACCTGACTGCAACAAAGAGGCGGATTCAGTTTGCTGCTAGGAGGAGCAGTTTCCTTAGGATTTTATTCTCAGTCCTCTTAATTCCATGTCCTCATTCCCTTCCTAGTACTGTGGATCAAACCTAAGGTGAGACAGATGCTCTACAGCTAAGTTCTAGCCCCAGCCCCTAGGTCTTTATTATTTTGGGGCTGGTGTTGGTTCACACCCAGTGGTGCCCAGGGCTAACTCTTGACTCTGTGCTCAGGGGTCCCTCCAGGAAGTGTTCAGGGGACTACATGAGGTACTAAGGATCGAACCAGGGTTGATTGAATGAAAGAAAACATCCTTACTCCCTGTATGATCTCTATAGCCCCTAAATCCTCATTCTCTATGTTATGTCCTAATATCCCAGATACCAAGATCCAATGCAACTACATTTCAGCATTAACAGTAGTGACTGCATTGAATTGAGTGTTTACTGTGCATCAGACTTACGCTGAGTGGTCCATGAATCACTAGAAGAAGCCTCTATAAATCACACAAACAAAAACAGAATGATTGACATTCAAAGTTCTTGGCTAGTGGCCTCAGTTCTTTGCTAGATCTAGCAGAAGACCTTCACTTCTTTCTGTATTTTTCTCGCCACAATTCCATCTCGAGCCATGGCATTCTCTGAAAGATTGATCTAAGTGAAAGCAAAGCAGAAGCACTGAGACTTTCTTAACCTGTGACAGACACATTCCATCACTTCTACCATTTCTTATCTGCACACATAGACAAATATAGATATACCAGAGGGGAGCACTGCAGAAAGGCACTAAACCTGGAGATGCAGAGCACTGTGGGAGCTAACTTCTAAAGTTGAAAACCACTAACTAGCTCTCTTCCGAATTATGAAAAGAAAGTCTTGGAGTGTCTATGAGTTGTTGACAGTGTCTGGCCATAGCAAGTAGCTATGCTGTGTAAGTGCTGAACAGGCTGGAAGTGATCACTGTTCACTCAGGGTGGAGGTGGTCAGTAATTGTTGCTGGTTAATGAGGTATGCAATCTCTATATTCTTGTTCTTACCTGCTCTTAGCTTGGCCATGTGAAGGGCCATTTTACAGGGTTGAGGGATTTGGATATTTTCTCCAGGGAACACTGCTATGAATGCAAGCAGTGAATGAGTCAAGGATTCTAATGCAAGGATTCTAATAATGAGATTGCAGGGGTCACCCATATACCCCCCAGCTCTACTTAACCTATCCTAAAGGACATACCATACTCAGAGTTTCTTCCACACACCATCCCAAACCCAAGGAATGGAGGGAAAAAAATAGCTGAGGTAGAAGGAGGTTCAGTCAGAATACTAATCAAGATTCTCCTGGGGATGTATGTGGCAGGGCATGGTGGAGAATGTAGCTTCTTTTTGGGAGTGTTAGGGGGGTAGAAAAGAGGCTGGACCACACCCAGTGATGCTCAGGGCTCACTCCTGGCTCTGCACTCAGGGATCCCTCCTGGCCAGGCTCAAGGAGAACAGGCATTGGAGGGTAGACTGGGGAGTGGAACTAGGGCTGTACTGCTCAAAGAGCTGTTGGGGGATCCCCAAAGCTCTTTTCACAGTTACATACTGTCAGAAAATGCCTTGCTGCTGAGCTGGGGGCAGCTGCAGTATCGGGAGAGCAGGAACAAATCCCCTTTTGCCCCAAGGGGAAACTGCAGCCAGTGGACTGATAGAGACTTATAAATCCAGCAAAATTCCAAAAGGCTTTTACTCACACAAATTCTGGCAGTACAATCCAATATCAGGAAAACCCCAAATTTCCAATTCCTAACTGGTTCCACACAACATGCTTAGGCTAAAATCCTCAAGCCAAGATGGTCGCTGGACACCGAACCATGTGCACCAGTCAGAGGTCAGACCCAAATTGGAAAAAGATGCCAAAATAGCCCCCATCTCCTTCCTTCTAGCTTCTTTTATTGTCAGAAGCCTGCCAAAGACTTCCAGTTCAGCCCATTGTGGGCTGGGCTATCTAGAGACAAAAAACCAGGTAAATTCTTTAACCCAAAAGATAATATAGAAATGCAAATCTTCAGGTGGGCCCTGGGCTCAAACTTAACAAATGCTGATATGCCAGAGCTGACTTCCTGAGTCACGAATCTCCCTAGCAGAGGGGAGAGGGGCAACATCTTTGAACCAGAAAGCAGTTCAGAATATAATTTGCCATATCATGAATATATAACAAATTCTAGCAAATCTTTAGACCTCCACTAGGGTCCATAATTTGTCAGAACAACTCACTTTGCCTTTACCTTTAGAATCAGAGACACGTTCATTTGCCTGGAGGTTTACTGGTATGTTTCTGAACTAGCAGAACTGATTACATTATGGTTGATGCAGTGTCACTTTGGAATGACCACATGTGTGTCCCCTGTGGGGACCCATGGGTCAAAAAGTATTGCTTTGGAACTAGCCTAGATTCATGATAATTTTGTATAAAGTTATGAAATCAATCCAATTCTGCCCATTCCCTTATGCTGCAGAGATTCTCAAAAGGTAGGAAGCAGTTCTTAACATATGCTATATGTTAGAAAGAGCCTAGAGCTCATTACATTGTGCTGTAGATCACATTGTGCTGTGTTGGCTATGTGCAAGACAAATACCCTATTCCCTGTACCATCTCTCTGGCCTCTGAACCTAGCTTCCTTTTTTAATTTATTTTAAAAAATTTTTTATTTTACGATTACAAAGATATACAATTAAAAAGTTCATATTTGGGTTTTGGTCATACAGTGTTCCAGCACCCATTCCTCCAGCAGTGCCCATCTCCCACCACCAACGTACCCGGTTCCCTCCCCCTCCCCCAGCCCTCCTCCATGGCAGGTTCTTTATTTCCTTCCCTTCTCTCTCTTTCTCTATTCCTTCCCCTCCAGACTATGGATTGCAGAACATACATTAAAGGGTTGTCATGTGTATCCTTTTGCCTCTATTTAATGCTCGGTTCTAGGTTGGCATTAGTACCCTCTACAATTGTTAGCACACTTGAACCTAGCTTCTTAAAAAGTGATATGGACTAAATAACTGAACATGAAGGTCAATAAAAATTCAGTAACTGTAGAATATTAATGAATACAAAGATTAATTCAAAATCAACCACATCATACATCTCCCTGACATGGTTTTGGCATTTCTTGCCTGAATTTTTTCATGTGTAAAGGGTTGTGAGTGGAAAAAGTTTGAGATGCTCTGCTCTGGAGGAATGTAGAATTAATGTCTTGTTAGATCCACAAGCATCCCTTGGCCGGAGACAGAGCAAGTACTGTGATGAACAGATTGAGGATCTTTATTTCCTAACGTATTTAAAAGTGACATCAGAAATCTGGTATTATTACAAGCATTACAAAGATGCTTTTCATTGATGCAAATAATTAACAGAATAAAATGAAAACATATAGACACTTGCTTTGGCAAAGCAAGAGGAACACAAATTATGGTCATTATGTAAAATGTTTTCCATTTGTGTCTGGCTAATATAATGCCATTCAGGAAATGCAAGGAAATTACAGCCTGAAGCACAGCCAGACTTGACAGTCTTCTCCCACTGGATACTTCTCCTGCATCTGACTGTGTCCCACTGTCTGCTTCCAAAAATTAAATTGGAAATAACTATTCATTTTTGTGGGGATGGGTGTGGGTAGGGAGATACACTTGGTAATGCTCGGGGATAACTCCTGGTTCTGTACTTAGGGATCACTAATGGTGGTACTCAGGGAACTGTGTGTGGTGCCTGGGATCCAACCTGAGTCAGTCATGTAAAAGTAAAGTGCCTGCCCCACTGTACTTTGGGGGCAGTACAGTAGCTATCATTTTTAAATATTCTCCCCCCCAAGAAATTTCATGGATGCTAACCTAGAAAGGTGTAATTATGCAAGAAGATGTCATTAGAGATGACATCAAGTGAAGAAGCTAAGACCTTTACAGTATGCAAAGTCTAGGCTGAAAGACTGCATAGACGTTCAAGGCCCAAAGAAGTAGTAATCACCAGAGTTGTTCTAGGACTGTTCTCTTTATCTTCCTTCATGTCACTTCAGAGGGGTGAGAAGATAGGGCTGAGAGTATCAAGTCTGCCCGTGAGAGAAGAGACCCACAGATGGGAACAGCAAGGATGCGAGGGCTTCAGGAAGGCAGCAGGGATATGCCACACCTACTCTGCAGGTTTATTCATGAGCCCTTAAGGGATGGACTGGATGCTTCTGAACACATTTAGGTGAAGCATTTAATAATCTGCTTTCTACAAGTGTGACTCTGGGCACTGCAGATGTTGAAGGATGTGACTCAGAGGATCCAAACTGCACCATCAGGAAGCCAGTACACTGAAGGAGTGAATAGTGACTCACCACTACTTGTTATTACACACGAGACAAATCTTGACACATCTAAATGGCAATGAAAATACTAGTCATTTTATGTAGTGAAGAGAGAGTATATCCAAATATAGCCTTTTTAAATGTTTCATGCATTCAACAAGAGGATAAGGTGGATAATGCAAATAGCACTAAATTGTTTGGCAAAGGACACAAAAAAACCACAGAACAAAAGAAAAAAAATTCTAGATAGAGTTAAACATATTGAGGGAGATCTCTGTATCACTGTCTTCCCGTTCATCATCAATTTGCTCGAGTGGGCACCAGTAACATCTCCATGCTAGTAGAGCCCAAGGGCACCTGCTTGCCCCAGGCACATAAAGAGCCTCAAACAATTCTATCAGGTCATTGAAATGAGATCTATAATTGTTACTGGTATTTGGCATATCAAATATGACACGGGTAGCTTGCCAGGCTCTGCCGTGTGGGTAGCATACTCTTGTAGTCATCTCTAAATCCAGCATTTATTGATGAACCGCGGGCTGTGATAGGCTGAAAATGGAGGCCCTCATGGAGTGTGTGTGTGGGGGTCATCTGGCTTGTTGCGAGGCTCTGCTGGGGTGGCGGGCCAGGGCTAGAACCCGCCATCCCTCCCAGGTGCCTCGTGAGTGGCTGGGCACAGGGAGAACCAGTAGCAGCTCTGCCCCATGTCTGTGAGTCTCTGGATCAGCATACCTGGGCCGGATTTAAAAAAAGACTGCTGCAGGGTGGATCTCGATGAGCCGTGCTGTGTTAGGCTGGTCTGCTAGGTGGAGACTCACAGACATGGGGGCAGAGCTGCTACTGGTTCTCCCTGTGCCCAGCCGCTCACAAGGCGCCTGGGAAGGATGGAGAGTCCAAGCCCTGGCCCGCCACCCCAGCAGAGCCTCACAACAAGCCAGGCGACCCCCCACTCCATGAGGGCCTCCATTTTCCACATCCTGACTTCCCTCTCATTGAAGGAGATAATGGTCAGAAAAGTGGCAAATTAGATCAGAGTTGAGTATCCAGCATTTACAAAGAGAAGTTTGAAATGGACAGACAGGGGCCTGGAAGGGTATTTTCCTAGCATGCAGCCCACCTGGGTTTGATACCCAGCATCCCATATGGTCCACTCAGCTCTGCTAGGAGAGATCCCTGGATACAGAACCATAGTGAGCCCTGAGCACCACTGTATGTGGCAAAACATTTATTTATATGTGTGATAACTGAAAAATAAATATAAATCACATATATGCATTGCACATATGTGTATATTATACATACACATATGTATAATATATATTATACTTAATAAAGTTTTAAAATTTACCTGATAAAGGTCTAAAGTCAACTGCTTGGCAAATCCTATGCTAGATGATCTCAAATATCTCTTCCAGCTCTGATACTTCATCTTTTTAAAAGTTTCTCATATTTATTAATCATTGTAAACCCCAACACAATACACAAACATGTTTTCATACATTTAGGGGGAAAATATTTCCTAGTTCAGTTGAAAATTGTGTGATGGCTTCTGGAAGACCTTCGTTTTAGGCAGCTTAACAAGTGAGACATTTTGTTCAGAAGTCTGGACCTTCTTTCTTCAGTTTGCTATAATCTACATTCACCGTGAAAAAATTTGTATGAATCATTTGGATCCCGTTTGTTCTGTTTGTTTCTGTGTTATTCTTTCTGTCCCCACTGACATCCAGATTGAGGCGAGGCCAGGAGGGTGACATCCAGTACCTCCAGACGAAGAGAGGAGTCAAGCTCGGAGGCTTCTTGGCCTGGCTGAAGACCATGTGGAGCTTGGTTGCAGCAGAGGCCTCAAACTTGGAAGGACAAGGGCAAAAGCACAAAGCCTGGGCTAAGTACTCTCTGCCTGACACTTCATCTTTTTTTTTTTTTTTTTTTTTTGCTTTTTTGGGTCACACCCCACAATGCTCAGGGATTACTCCTGGCTGCCTCAGGAATCACTCCTGGCAGTGCTCGGGGTACCATATAGGATGCCGGGGATCGAACCTGGGCCAGCATGGGCTGGCCGCATGCAAGGCAAATGTCCTACCTGCTGGGCTATCACTCCGGCCCTGACACTTCATCTTTGTTTCTGGACTTTGGAAAGTTGGCTTTGTTGTTAGTGTATTTCATACTTATTAAGCATATAGCTTGATAACTTTGCTTAGTAACTTAAGATCCTGAAGGGCTCACAGTATATCCGCCTACCACTAATGTTTTCTGTCAAGGGCAGAGTTAACTGTCTTTTACTCTGGCTCAGGATTTGATTAATTCTGTCTGATTTTGTAAAATGGGAATTGGTTAACTGATGGCTTCTATAACCCATATTCTTTACATCCTGTGATGAATGTCTTCTCCACCTACCCTAGAGATTATACAGTGATCTTACTTCTGATGGGCATTTGCTATTGCTCTTTTTTGTTTGTTTAATTTCTTTGTGTTGTGTGGTAACACCAATGATGCTTGTAGCTATTCCCAGCTCTGGGCTTGAGGTCACTCCTGGTGGTATTTGGGGATCTAACTTGGGCCTTCTGCATGCAAAACATCTGCTCAGTCCATTTAACAGTCTCTTTAGCCCAATGATTGTAAGATTACTGGCTAGAATTAGAATTTCAAGCACAAAACTTGTCTATGTGGAAATTCACACTGAGAACTGCTAATGTAAAATTAAGTGATTTCATGAACCTATATATACTCTGCATGTCTTTCTTAACCAGATAAAAACAATGATAATGATGATGATAAGATAACAATGATAATAATAATAAACAAACTATTCCATAGAATTTAATCAGAATTCCCACTCACATTCCTCTAAAACTACAGATTATTTATCTTCAAGACAATGAAGACACAAAAGTTTCTTCCAATGAATAAAGAAAAAGCCCAATCTGGCAGTAAGTTCTGCACTGCTAACTATATCCCAGTCATGGGCTAGACCCTGTGTGGCTACTAGAATGATTGCCACTTTCAAAGAAGAATCAGAACTCACACAAACCTGACTCTGGACTCAGCTGCTCTAATGTCTCTGGCCCCTGGCTTAGCCAAACTCGCCTATTGCAGACTTTGTCCTTTTCTCTATCACATGTTCTTGTTTATTTTGTTTTGTTTGTTGTCACAACTGGCAGTGCTCAGGGCTTTCTCTTGGCATTTGTTCAGGGAACAGTCATGGTGGGACTCAGGGGACCGTGTGAGGAACTGGGGATGGAATCCAGGTCAGCAGTGTGCGAGGCAAGTGCCCTGCTCTATCGCTCTGACCTTCTATCACATGCTCATACGCACTCACTTCTTTAGTGTCTCACTAGGCAGATCTGAGCAAAGATCTGCCCAGTCCTACTGCATTCTGAGGACCTAGCCGGTGTCCAGTAGAGTGGGTTCCTATAAATGTGAAGTAAGTAGATGTCACAAAGAGTAATAATTACTAAACAAAAATGAATTAAAAATTGAAACATGCGAGTTCTGTAAGTTTAGGGGTTTGAAAGCCTTTCTTTATGGGGGTGAGTAGTGAGGAAGTGATGAGGTTCAGCAGAGATTGAACCCAGGTTGACCTTGTGCACCCACTGTTCTATCTCTCTAGCCCCTGATGCCTTTCCTTTCCAGCAGAAATATCCTAAAAGTCTTCTTCTGTCTCCTCCGTCAGCTTCATTCCAGTGCTGGCCCCACTCTGTGCCTTGATCCCTTATGCTTTAAGCAAACATTATGGTATTTTTCAGTACCCCACTACCTCCTTCCTTTGTTTTGCTGGTTTGCTATTACAAGGGTCACATGCTTTAGTTCTGGCTGAGTCTGGTGTGGTCCTTGCATCACTGGGCTGTGACGCATGGAACATCACACACTTTGCTGCTGTACCAGGATTCGCAAACAGCAGTGTCACTAGCTTGTTGGCTCAAGGACCAGGGGCAGGGATGGAATTCCCTTACCATCAACCCTTGCCCAAGTGATTATTTGCACTTAAAAGTGCTTACTCTTGAGTATGTCTTTGATTTTTCTTACCTTTACTCTCACTAGACAAAGTAGCCCTGAGGGCAGGAGCCCTGTGTTTCTACATTTTAGAATTAAGGCATGGTGGTGGAATAAATAATTTTCCTTTTCATGAAGTTATTAAAGCTGAACCCTTTTAGTAAACACACTATAGACGGGATTAACGAAGAATAAGAATTTATAGTATTCTGATAAGATTTCCCTCAGTAAATATTTGTTGAAAACTGGTAAAGATAAGTGACTAATCCATTGCACTTAGTGTAATGGATAGAAGCCCATAGGCTTTCATGCTTATTTCCCATTCTAGTAAATTCTGTGATCTTTCAAGATCCAAGCCCTATTCCACAGGAAAGCGAGGCAGGCTCTTTCCATAGTTGGATGGTGATATTGAGTCTCATGGAGAGGTTTACTTACTTTTTGTCCTTGGCAGGAAGAATTAAAAAAAAACTCAAGGATTTAGAATGATTTTATTTGTGGGATATAAAAAATTGTATGATACCAATGTCCAAGGCCAGGCAAAACATGGATCAGGAGGTCTTGTCAGTCAAGGATTACAGAAGTTGGCACATGAGGACCAACAGTCTAGAACTACTATTAGAAAAAGACAATCATTGCTGGAGGCGTGATTATTTAACTAGAAGTTATGTACACTTAAGTTACATAGGAGCACTATTGTTTTGGGGGCCACACCCGGTGGTGCTCAGGGGCTAGTCCTGACTGTGTGCTGGGTGGCTTCCACCTTAAATGTGGAGCTCCCATCCTCATCCAAGCCTTGCCTTCCTCCCAGTTCTCCCTTCTTCTTCTCCAAATACCCTTCCCTTTCTCCACACACTTTGTCCTAGCAACACACATGGCACACTCACCCCTCAGCATCTGACACATGCCATTTGCATGATGTCCCTTTCTTCTAGCAGGGCACCTTCTCTCCTGCGTTTAGTTCTCCGTTCAAATGCCTCTGTCTCAATGAGGCCCCAGAATCCATATAGACACTAGTAACTTCTTTTCCCTTCATCCCAACTGCACTTTCTTTTTTCTTCGCTCTATTGTTTTCCAGATCATTTTCCATAATCTGAAATACTCTGTATTTACTTGTCCATCTACTTATTTCCCACTGAGCTTTATGATAGAGGGCCTTTCTTTATCTTCCTCATGTCCCTATTTCTAGCACCTTAGAATTGTGTCAGGAACCAGGTCCTTATAAATCTTAGTAGGATAAATGAGACATGAATTGCAGTGTTATTAATATAAAAACTGTTTTACTAAAATGGTTATGATGTACTTCAGCATTTTTCTTCTTTAGCTGGTTAAATCTTACTCTAAATGCCCCTAGATAGGGTCTCTAAATTTCAACAAGGGTTCTCTGCATTTCGTGGCTGCAGTCTTTATCCTTTTCCAAGTTCCTTGGCAATCTTAGCATGGCGCTATCAGAGCCTAGGTCACATGATGACGTCTGTTGATGTCCCCGGTGGACTTTGATCAGGACATGTTATCTTTTCCCTGAAATGCCCTGGGCCCTCACACAATGTTTGACACCAGCTAAGTAGTGAAGATAGGTTTGAAGGAGAGGAGCGGAGGTTTGAAGGAGAAAAGAATTAGGAGAGAGGGGAACAGAAATATAGTTCGAAGGTTGAGGTACTAGCCTTGCCCGCTCAGACCTTGGTGGGGATACCCTGTCCTGGGTATGGCTCCACAAGCCTCGTCAGGAGCGATTCCTCAGCACAGAGCCAGGAGTAAGCCCTGAGCACCACAAAATTATCCCCCCCAAAAAAAAAAGGCAAAATGAGACACAATAAAAAAAAAAAAGGAGAAGGAACATAAGTAGTATAGATGAAGGTGGGCTGTCACTGTTGTTTCACATTGTAGAAAAGAATCCTCAAAAACCTGACAAATTCAATACACAGACTTCAGAACATGCCAAACTTTCTTCTTAAAAAATTATAAAATATGGGGCCGGAGCGATAGCTCAGCGGGTAGGGTGTTTGCCTTGCACGCGGCCCACCCATTCTGGCCCGGCATCCCATATGGTTCCCGAGCACCGCCAGGAATGATTCCTGAAAGCGGAGCCAGGAGAAACCCCTGAGCATTGCCGGGTGTGACCCAAAAAGCAAAAAAAAAAAATAAAAAAAAAAATTGTGTTAATGTAAAATGGTAACAAAATGTTACCACTGTTAAGCAGGATAGTTCAGTGACATTAAATACATTCTTATTTCCTGCAACTATTACCACCATCTACCTCCTAACGCCTTGTACAACTGAATTATATTTGACTACTCTGAGTGCCATCTATAAGTGGAATCGCACAGTAATTGTCCTTCGATGACATTTTAATTTCACTTAGCATATGGATCTTAGGGTTCAGCCATGTTATAGCATGTGTGGGAGTTTCTCTCCTCTTAATGATTTAATGGCATATTGATTAATGTATATATCATATTTTGTTTATCCATTTACCTGCCAATATCTATTTGGGCTGCTCCTTTTAACTAATGTGAACAATGTTGCAATGAACACCACAGTGCAAAGACATGTTGAGGTCTCAGTTTTGACTTTAGACATATATATCTGTTTCTAGCTATAGATATGTATCCAGAAGTAAAATTACTGCAGCATTGGTAATTCTATTGTTTAATTTGGGGAAGAACTGCCATACAACTTTTAATAGTGGCTGTATACCATTTAAAATTCTCCAGTTGTGTATATGAAAAATAAATTCTCTGCATCCTTGCCAAAATTTTTTTTCTTCTAATTGATTTATTTAAAGCACTCACATTTAAAGTAATTATTTATGTGGTTGCCTTAATATATACCATATTTGTAAAGGCTTGCTAGTGATTGCATTTCTTCTTTGTTTCTTGGGCATATTACATGATTCCATTTTCTCTCATTTAATATAAATCATGCTTCTTTTTATTTTTTTTTTTAAAAATGGAGTGATTCGCCAGGAGTAATTCCTGAGCGAAGAGCCAGGAGTAACCCCTGAGCATTGCGGGTGTGACCCAAAAAGCAAAAAAAAAAAAAAAGTGATTGTGTTTATCTTCAATAAGTCCAGTTTCAAATAATACTATACCACTATAGCACTTTTGCAGCTAGTATCAAAGTCTTCCCAGTGTCCCCTCACCATCCTCAACCTGAGCTTTGTCTCACTGATTCCCAAGCTGAAATGACCAAATTTATTCCTATTTGTACTAAGAGATCAACTTGAAATCAAGCAATTAAAAATTAAAAAAAAAATAACTGATTTTACTTCCATCTAGTCCTTCTCTGGTGCTTTTTATTTATTTATTTATTTATTTATTTATTTATTTATTTATTTATTTTGCTTTTTTGGGTCACACCCGACAATGCTCAGGGTTTTCTCCTGGCTCTGGATTCAGGAATTACTCCTGGTGGTGCTCGGGGACCATATGGGATGCGGGGATCGAACCTGGGCCGGCACAGGCTGGCGCGTCTAAGGCAAACACCCTACCCACTGGGCTATCGCTCCGGCCCCTGATGCTTTTTATTTTTTGTAGATGTGACCCGATCTAAATCAAATTTCCCTCTCTGAAGAACTTCTTTTAACTTTGTCTGCAAGGCTGATCTAAATTCTTCCATATTTTGTATATTTGAGAACATTAGTTCTCCCTTACTTTGAGGGATAATTTATCTGGGTATTGCATTAGGGAGTGTTTTTTCCATTTTAATCTTTTAAGTTTTTCACTTCATTCTCTTCTTGCTCCATGGTTGCTGATGAGAGGGCTGATTCCATTCTAATCCTTGCTCTTCTGTATGCACCATATTTTTCTCCATCTGGTTTTTTTAAGGATTTTCCTTGCTTCTAATTTTTCTGCAATTACAATATAATATGCATTGCATTGGCATTTTTGGGTCTGTCTTCTACTTGTTTGGTGCTGGTGGTGGTGGTGGAGGCAGGGTGGGTGTTGGATGACATGGCCTAGCTAGTTTGGGATCTTTGCTGTTTAATCTACTTATAGTTTAAGATATTTACATGTCCTTAAGCCAGCGTTCATGCTAAATTAGTTCACTCTTCTGTGTAAACACTGATGGAAGGTGTTGCAGTTACAGTAGTTATTTTGACTCTGAATTAATAACTTCTGAAATATTATTATAATCTCTACTATGATTTCAATGTTATCTATGTTGTGCACAATTCCTCTTTATACCCACTGGTCCCAGTGTGGGACAGTTAGAATTTACCAGGAGACCACCACCCTGTCCATGTTGAGACTACTGTTTAAGATCAACGGAGGGATCATACTCTAATTTGGTGAGGAGATGAGCTGTATTTCATGTTTGTAGCAGAGGTTTCAGTTTCCTTGGCATATTGTCTAACTTGCTTGTCTTTGAGGTCTCTAAAATCTTTTTTTTCCTTTTTATTCTCCTCTTATTCCCAACTTTGTAGTTTATGTTTTTATAAATGTGCCTGGTTGCAGTGCTCAGAGTTTTG